>VZQC01005525.1:913443-979577 GCA_009823505.1 Rhizomys pruinosus
AATATTTATGAGTGGAGGACCCAGCTCTGCTCATTTCTAATACAAAAAGAAAACCAGAGTGGGGGGGCATGCATGTCTTTAAATCCCAGCACTCAAGAGGCAGAGGAGACAGCCAGATCAAGGCAAGCTGAGTTGTTCAGGGCTACAGAGAGACCCTATTTCAAAAAAATACAAATAGTGCCAGGCGTGGTGGCAACGCTTTTAATCCTAGCACTTGGGAGGCAGGGCATGCAGATCGCGTGAGTTCAAGGCCAGCCTGGTCTACAAGTGAGTTCCAGGACAGCCAGAGCTATAGGGAGACCCATCTCAAAAGACCAAAAAAAAAAAAAAAAAATTATTAGAAATACATGAATAAATAGACTTTTGAAATTGCAAAAATAAATGAGAAGCCCCAAAACAATTTACCAGTAAAAGGAGAAAATGAAATGCTTCACATAATTGATTATATATCATAACGGATAATACTGCAATACCATGTGTTGAATTGGTTCCTAGTTTGCTTTCTATTGCTGTGACAAAAACACTGACCAACAACTTGGAGATGAAAGGGTTTATTGCATTTTATTCTTCCAAGTTTACTCCATTATTTTGAGAAGCAAAGGTAGAAACTTAAGCAGAGCAGAACCTGAAGGCAAGACTGAAGCAGAACAGAGGAACACTGCTTAGTGACTTGCTCCTGTTTCCTGGACCACCTGCAGAACCACCTGCACAGGGATGGCACTGGGCTTGGTTTTCCTACACTGATCAGTCAACAGAATACCTCACTGACATGTCCACAGGCCAGCTGATACAGGAAATTCCTGGACTAAGATGCCCTCTTCCCAGGTGTGTGTAAGTTGACAACTGAATCTAACCAGCACCAATTGGCAAACTTTTTTGTTTTCGGCTTTAAGGGCTAAGTAATCTTTTGTGCAGTTTATTCACCTTGTTACAAAAAAACAATCATAGATCATCATTCCAAATGGGATGTGGAACATTGTAGTAAACCTTAATTACAAAACTAAGCAGCAATCAGGTTTGTAACAAAAGCTATACATCTATTACAAGGATATTCCATAATTAATTCAAGTACTTTTAAAATTTATTGCTTTTATTTATTATTTATTTATTTATTTATTTATTTATTTAGTTATTTATTTATTTTTAGTGCTTTTCGAGACACGGGTCTCCCTGTAGCCCCAGCTGTCCTGGAACTCACTCTGTAGACCGGCTGGCCTTGAACTCAACAAAGATCCGCCTGCTTCTTCTGCCTCCCAAGTGCTAGGATTAAAGGCGTGTGCCACCACACTTGGTGTTATATTGCTTTTAATTTTGTTAGTGAAACCTATGCATAAGTTTTGGAGAATTAATTTGACTTTTATTCCTCTTGGACTTACAACTTAAATTAAGTTTGAAAAGATAATAAAAGGAAACATTGAGGGAAAGGAGAGAATGGTGAGACGTTGATTAAAGAGTAAAGATTTTGGGGGCTGGAGAGATGGCTCATCGGTTAAGAGCGCTGACTGCTCTTGCAGAGGACCCGGGTTCGATTCCCAGCACCCACATGGCGGCTAAGAACCGTCTTTAACTCCAGTTCCAGGGGAATCCGACACCCTCTTGCCCTTCGCAACATTGAACGACACAAGTGCACCAACCTCTATGCAGACAGTACACTCATACACGTGAAAAAATAAATTATATATATATATATATATATATATATATATTATATAATAAAGGTAAGAGTTTTGATGGGATGAATACATTTTAGAGATATATTTATGGTGACAATAATTAATAATGTATACTTAAAATTATGGATGGGGTTGAAATAATGGCTTAGCAGTTAAAAGTATCTACTGTTCTTATTAGAGGCTACAGATTTGGTTCCCATTACCCATGTTGGGCAGCTCACAACTGCCTGTAGCTCAGTTCCAAAGGGGTTCCACACTTTTGGGCTCCACAGACACCCACACAAATGTGCAGCTACCTACACAGAGACATATACACATAAATATTATTGAAAATAATTTTAAAATCTTTTGTTTAGATATTAGGGGTTTTTGTAACTTAAGAGACACTAAACATTCTTACTATAAAAGTCTGAGAGGTAACTGATACATTAATTTAGCCTGATTCAATTATAGCATATACATATGTCAAAACAGATGTACTATAAATATATATTCTATTTTGATTTGTAAATTATACCTTAATAAAATTGTTGGAGTGTAGAAAGAGGCATTCCTTTTTTTTTTTTTTAATTTTTTTTTTTTTTTTTGTATGTGTATGAATGTATTTGTTTGCATGCAGGTCGTGCACCGTGTCGTGCAATCCGCGGAGGTCAGAAGAGGGTCTCAGTTCCCCTGGAACTGGAGTTCCCTGGAATGGAGTTACAGACGGTTCTTAGCCGCCATGTGGGTGCTGGGGATCGAACCCGGGTCCTCTGCAAGAGCGTCTGGCTCTTAACCGCTAGGCTATCTCTCCAGCCCCGAGGCATTCCTTTTTAGAACCACATGTCACCTAGAAATAGCTAATACCCTAAATCTTCAAGAAATTAAATCATGTACTACATTTCAAAATAATTTAATTTTATGAAAATGTTCTTAAAAGAATTCTGTGTGTGTAACATCTTTTTGTATAATGGAACAGTTTCTGGAATGAAGTCCAAGTTCTTAACTAGGCCACAACTAGAAGTGGTACCAACTACCCATAGACTTCTTAGAGAAGCTATAAATTTTAGTGCTGAAAACTGATTTTAGGGTGTTTTGTCACAGCCGAACCTAATCCCAATTGATGGTGTTGAAGTAGACTAGTTTATCTCTAATATACTTTGCAACTGTATGGGTTCACACATTTAAGTGAGGTAGAGCTGTTACAAGGAAACAGACAGGTCTGTATCTTATAAAGATAAAAACCCATGCAGTTACAGAAGTACAAATTTTACAGTAAAAATGCTACCATTGCTATAGAGAAATTGTCTCACATGTTTATTATACAATTCTCTTTAATCTTTGACTTTCTCATTTTACCTTCTCTTATCCTTGATACCCATATTAGAGTTGTTGGTTTTATGCCAAGAATTCATATTGTGCTTGTTTTTGAGGAAAAGTGGCAAATAAGTTACTGAGCCATCCCTAGAGACTAGAAAAAAATATGTCTACTGGTCAGAGTAGAAAAGTACAAGAAATAGAGACTCTGAGCAGTCTGTTACCCATTTCCTCTTATGCCGAAGTCCCTCTGTTTTCTTCATATACTCAGGCTTCCATTTCATTCTTTTCCCTTAAGCAATTATTCTATTCTTCCAGGCATTCTTTTTTTAATACTTTATTTATTTATTTATGTATTTATTTATTTATTTATTTATAGTTAGTTTTCAAGACAGGGGTCCCTGTAGCCCCAGCTGTCCTAGAACTCACTCTGTAGACAGGCTGCCTTGAACTCACAAAGATCCGCCTGCCTCTGCCTCCCAAGTGCTAGGATTAAAGGCGTGCAACCACCACGCCTGGCTAATATTTTTATTTTGTGTGCGTGAGTGTATTCCTGCGTGTGTGTAAGTGCACTCGTGTCACGCAATGCATTGGATTCCCCTGGCACTAGAGTTATGGATGGTTGTTACCTGCCATGTAGGTGTGGGAATTGAACCTGGCTCCTCTGCAAGAGCAGCTTGTAGTCTTAAAAGATGAGCAATCTCAGCCGGGCGTGGTGGCGCACGCCTTTAATCCAGCACTTGGGAGGCAGAGGCAGGTGGATCTTTGTGAGTTCAAGGCCAGCCTGGTCTACAGAGTGAGCTCCAGGACAGCTGGGGCTACAGGGAGACCCTGTCTCGAAAAGACCAAAAATAATAATAAAACAAAATAAAAAGATGAGCAATCTCTCCAGCCCCATCTGCTGAGCACCCTTACATTTGTTATTTATTGAACACAGGCAGTATATTTTGTATTTGAGTCCTGGAAATACTGTGTTCATTCAAACACAAACAGTATTGTCACCAAATGAATCAATGAAAATAGTCAATTCTAATACAAACTAAGAACTGAAAAATTAAGGATTAAGGAAGCCAGCATTATTTATTAACTCTTCCAGAAATTGGAAGAATGTTCAATTAATGTCGAATAAAAAGATCATTGGTTTTAGTTTTTGTCAATCTGCTTCAAATCCAGTTTCAGTTATTTAAAAGCCATGTGACTATCTTAGCCTCTGTGATACTTACAAGATTGTTATAAAGTTTAGAAATAAGTAGATGTAAAGCACTTAGCCTAGTGCCTTCTGCATAAGTAATTTATTATCTTTCCCTAAATCATACATCTGTAGATTTTTTTGTGATTGAAAAGCTTATGAATAGAAAAATTCTCTTAACTCCTACCTACTAAGCATAAAAATATAGAAAGTAGTATACAGCTATTTTTTAGCTACTTCACTGAATACTACCGAGGAAAAAACTTACTGGAAATAAAATTTATAATTCTTGGGCTGGAGAGATGGCCTAGCGGTTAAGAGCACTGACTGTTCTTGCAGAGGACTCGGGTTCGATCCCCAGCACCCACATGACGGCTGAGAACCGTCTGTAACTCCAGTTCCAGGGGAATCCGACACCCTCTCTGACCTCCAAGGCATTGCACAACATAGGTGCACAAACCTACATGCAGACAATACATTCATACACATAAATAAATAAAAATTTATAATTCTTTCTCTTAACAAATATAGCTAAGATTCCATTAATATATATATATAGTTTTAATTTTTGAAAGTACCATCTTAATAACTCGTCAGTTAGCACTGGTTGCTCTTGCAGAGGACCCAGGTTCAATTCCCAGGACTCACATGGCAGTTAACAGGCCTCCTAACTCCAGCTCCCGGGGATATGATGCCATCTTTTGGCCTTCAAGTACACTGCAGTACACAGGAACACTTGCATGCATGCACACAATACACTCATACACATAAAATAATAATAAATATTTAGAATTATCTTCAGGCCTTACAATAGTGCTTGTAAAAATGTTACTACACTAGTAATTTTGTAAATGACTGCTCTTGAATTTGTGATCTTACAAGAAACATTTCTGTCACTCCATATCCTTCAACCTTAGTTTCACATACTAGTTACTGTTAATCAAATTGTGGTTTGTATCTACCAGGGTCATATTTAAGTCTTATTCACTAGCAAATTCAATAGTATTTAAAGTAAATCGCCAGTAAATTGATATCTTTTCTTAAGACTCATTGTAACTTGAATTTTCTCTATTTAAAGAATTTTGAACTACAGTTTTAAGAAACAGAAATGAATTTGCCAAAGAATTTGCCTTTGATTTTAAATTTTGAAATTTTCATTCCTCTGAAATTGTTTCATAAGTGCTAGTATAAATAGAAACTACATTTGGAACACAGTTTCTAACATTACAAAAATGAGATGGTTGGTAGTTGATATCAAAATGGGTATGTAGATCAGTGATAGAGAACTTCCCTAGCACACTTAGCTTCAGTCCCAGCACCAAGATAGTTCATCAGAATATTGTAGTCTAGAGGTCACAGAAATTATCCAGTACTGACCCTTCCAGTATTGCTCTACTCTATGTAGTAACTTCTAGGTTTGTTAAGTCTGTTTGTAACTATACCAAGTAAGACAGACCATGACAGAAGTGGCAGCATATGCCTTTAATCCCAGCCCTGGACAAGCAGAGGCAGGAAGACTTCTGTGAGTTCAAGGTCAACCTGATCTATACAGTGAGTTTGAGGCTAGCTGGGGCTACAAGGAGGCCCTTGTTATTATTTATAGTAAAATAACCACAGAATACTAAACAGTTTTCTGTATGTTTTATATAAATCTAAATCAGAAAAGGGAAATAATCAATAAAATAGTTATTTTCCTACCAAAAGAATTGGCCAAGTGATCAGAGTGATGAAAAGAGAGTGAGCTGAAAGAAGCTTGAAAATTTTTCTGGCAGCACTAGTTCAGTGATAGTGATTAACAACAGGAGACAGATGGATGTGTTCTTTATCACTGTTATTCTCTCTGAATTAGACAAATGACATGTGCCCAAGAGGAACTAAATACAATCCTGAGGATAAGAACTACTTCCATATAGTCCTGCCAGATTCAGGAGAGTAATGGTGCCTCTGCTTTTTGTTGCTGTTGTTACTTAATCTCATCATGGATATAATTTTGTATAATTGCTCTAGCGTTTCTTATCTTGGCTGTGCCAGGTTGTATATTGGTGAGTCAGCATCCTTAATCTTTTTGTGTCTGCAAAGTGTTCTTTTTTTTTTTTTTTTTAAAAACCTTTGACACCACTTCTCCCTTCCCTACATTGTGTGTCCCTCTGTCCCATTCTTACCATATAGGAAATTTGGATATCCAGAAGTCCGTTTCCATTACAGACATTGACCTGTAAGGTCCCCCATAGCAAAAAATTATTTTTACCTTCCTTTCCATCCCCAATAGCAAAATTTCATACTATGAAACTCCTTTTGCCCTTTTCTTTTCTTAGAGCTATTTCTGTGTTAGGGAAACCTCTCAGTTGAAAATGTTAACTCAAAGACAGACATTCACTGATTTTAATAAACTTTCAGTGAGTTTTGTAAGCGTTATAACATGATTCAGTGAGGTACATAAAGCTAGTCAGATTGTAATATTTAAGTAGCTACATATGTGTTCACCCAGACTATAGGATTTAAATCATATACTTCAGTGCTTATGATTACAAAATACTTCCAAGTATTCTGCTGTAAAATAAGTTTAATGTAAGTGGTTAGAGGCTAATTTGTTTCTCTTAGATTAGCTGTGTTGCCATTGGAACATTTGAATCATTTGCATTCTGAATTTTATATTGTTAATGTGTTTTAAGACTAAACTTTATAATATGTTACATTTTAGGTCAGAAGACATGTCTTCATCTACATGGCATCTTTCCTTACCTCTATGTGCCATACGATGGTTATGGACAGCAGCCAGAAAGCTATCTTTCTCAGATGGCACTCAGTATCGACAGAGCACTTAATGTGGCTTTAGGCAATCCATCTTCCACTGCTCAGCATGTGTTCAAAGTGTCATTAGTATCAGGAATGTAAGTATATAATATCTTTTAAATGTTGTTTATCTGTATTTTGCTAATCTAATTGGAGGAAGACACTCAAATGATATACATTCTGTTCATACTTGTTTTCCTTTCATGCTAATAGAACTGGTGGATTTCTTTTATGTATATGATTATATTGCCTGCATATATGTATAAGTGCACCCATGATGTGGAATGCCCATGTCCATGCCCATGGAGGTCAGAGAGGCCATCAGATCCTATGGAACTGGAGTTATGGACCACTGTTAGCCTCAATGTGGGTACTGGGAATTGTACCTGGGTCCTCCACAAGAACAGCTTAACCTCTGAGCCATCTCTCAGCCCCCTTTTGAAACTTTTTTTGGGGGGGTCTTTTCGAGACAGGATCTCCCTTTAGTCCCAGCTGGCCTGGAGCTCACTATGTAGACCAGGCTGGCCTTGAACTCACAGAGATCCACCTGCCGCTGCCTCCCAAGTGCCAGGATTAAAGGCATGTGCCACCATGTCTAGCTCATAAAACTTTCTAAAAGCCATTTAAATGGCTGTTAGTGATTTTGGGGGTGTTTGTTTGTTTGTTTTTATTTTTTATTTTTTATGCGTATGAATATACTGTCTGCATGTAGGTTTGTGCACCCATGTTGTGCAGTGCCGCGGAGGTCAGAAGAAGGTGTCAGATTCCCCTGGAACTAGAATTAAAGATGGTTCTTAGCCGCCATGTGGGTGCTGGGACCAAACCCAGGTCCTCTGCAAGAGCAGTTGGCGCTCTTAACTGCTAGGCCATCTCTCCAGCCCCGTTTTTTTGTTTTGTTTTGTTTTGTTTTTTTTAACCTTTTCCATTTCTCTGCTTCCTAGAATTGAGAAATTCATATGATTACTTTTTGATAATTTTCTGTGTGCTCTATCCTGGGCTCTTGGTTTATGCTCTACTTCCTTATCACTGTACAAAAAACCTGGGATTATGAGTTTATAAAAAGAAAAGATTTAATTTGTTTCACAGTTTTATGATTCTACTCCATGATCATTTGAGAGAGTACATCATTGCAGAGACATGTAGCTGAACATAATATACTTTATGTCCAGGAACCATAGACGAGGAAAAGGAAGAGACTATGCATCCACACTACCCATGATAACAACCTTCAAATGACCTAAAGACTTCCCACTAGACTGTATCTCTTAAAAGATTTCTTTCATTTTTCAATAGTGCTATTCTAGGGAAACCTTTAACTCATGGGCCTTTGGAGGGCATTCAGGATGAAAATTATTACTCTTGTGATATATTGCTGAATAAAACAATAGTTTCTGGCACTGTTACATTCTAGAAAGAAGTAGATTATAATCAGTACATGTAAAAGAGACTTTTAATAATCGGTGGTGTAGAGGAAAAGAAGATCGAGAGTAGAATAAGAAGAATCATTTGTTAGGAAAAGTAGACTTGTAACAATTTTAAATAGAGGAATAAGCAGGAGGCCAGGTGCTAGAATGGAGGAAGTAAGGAGAGGATGGCAAAAGTAGATTAGAGATAGCTATGAAAGGGCAGAGATCATGTAGGATATAATTCTCAAGGTATAGTTTCAATACTTTGGTTTCTAGTTATTGCCAGCATTAACTTTGTTTGACTTGACAGCTGTAAGAATGTAATTTTCAGATATCTTAGTACAGAAAGTATACCTATCTGAACAATGGCATGTTGAAATCTAGTTTACTGCTCCTTCTGACCTGAAGCTGCTTTCCATAGGCTACTCTTAGCTAATGAAATGACTGAGTATAAGAATGCTAATGCATCTGTTATCCCTTTCTGGAAACAATGAGATGAACAGCAGCAAATCACATAAGCAGTAGACCAGACATTGATCTCTGACTTGTACATGCATACACATATGTGTATACCACACATGTGCACATAGATGAACATACACAAAGAGGTAAGTTGCTCAGAAAGCAATAGAAGGTGGGTAGAGAAATAGCTCAGCAGATAAGAACACTTGCTGCTCTAGCTGAGAACCCAGATTTGGCTCTGAATACCTATAGTGTTCAGCTTATACCACCTGTAACTTCTGTTTTAGGAAATCTGACACCCTTTTCTGGACTTTGCAGGCACTGTGCACCTATTTGGTCCAAGTACTCAGGAAGACACATATACACATAAAATAAAGAAAATCTTAAAAAAACAAAACAAAACACGGCCGGGTATGGTGGTGCACACCTTCACTCCCAGCACTCAGGAGGCAGAGGCAGGCAGATCTCTGTGAGTTCAATGCCAGCCTGGTCTACATAGTGAGCCCCAGACCAGCTGGGACTAAAGGGAGACCCTGTCTCAAAAAAGACAAAATAAATAAATAAATAAATAAATAAATAAATAAATAAATAAATAGTAGCCGGGCGTGGTGGCACACGCCTTTAATCCTAACACTTGGGAGGCAGAGACAGGCGGATCTTTGTGGGTTCAAGGCCAGTCTGGTCTACAAAGCGAGTTCCAGGACAGCTGGGGCTACAAGGAGATCCTGTCTCGAAAAGACCAAAAAAAATAATAACAATAAAATAAATAAATAAATAAATAAATAAATAGGGACTAAAGGGAGACCCTGTCTCAAAAAAGACAAACAAAAAAATCAAATGAAAGACAGGGAGAGATAATCAGAGTTTCTGAAGGAAATAAATTGAGATGACAAAGTTAAGTGAAAAAACAAGGATGAGGAGAGGTGAGGGACATTTAAGAACTTGAAAACTAGCAAAATAAAAATTTAAATAGAAATTATTTATTAGCAATCATAGAGATAGCTTTGACCAAGAGGTATGAAGTAGTTACTTAAAAAATTTTTAGTGTGGGCTGGAGAGATAGCCTAGCAGTTAAGAGCGCCGACCGCTCTTACAGAGGACCCAGGTTCAATCCCCAGCACCCACATGGCGGCCGAGAACCGTCTGAAACTCCAATTCCAGGAGAACTCCAGTTCCAGGGGAGTCCGAGAGACCCTCTTCTGACCTCCGTGGCATTGCACGACACGGGTGCACAAACTTGCATGCAGACAGTACATTCATACACATACGGAAATAAAAAAAAAATTTTAATGTACTGTGTGAATGTGCACACGATGATGTCTGTGTGCATATAGGCATGCATTTGTCATACAGCACGTGGGGGGGGTGTCATGGGACAATCTCTGCTATTGTTCCTTGCCTTCTAGCTTGTTTTGAGACAGGGTTTTTTGGTTTTATTTCTGCTGCATGTGTTGGCTATGAGCTTTGAAGGAATCTCTTGTCTCTGCCTCCCATCTCCCTTTAGGAATAGTAGGATTACAAACACTATCATGCATCTGGCTTTTACATAGGTTCTGGACAGTCATACTTGGGTCCTCATACTTTTGAATGGCAAGCACTTTTATTCATTCATCTTTGAAAAAAAATCAGTGTTTCAAAGGTACTACTAGAGTTTTATTTTTTTATTTTATATTATTCTAAAATATGCATATATACATTCCACACATAAGTCAAAATTAAAATTTCTGAAAATAAACTATAGGTTGATTCCTAAACACATTTAGAGATTCACATTTTAACAGTAAATTTGCATGCAGGTATAAAGTTGTGTAACCTTACATTCCTTTTTTAGAATATGGCTACATATCCTCCATCTATATATGGTAATTACAATGTGTGAGTATAAGTGGTAGGACAATTCTAAGAGCCCATTTATAGATTCACATTGTAATAGCACAGTTGCTTTCAGATACAATGAAATATAATAATAAAGTTGCTCAGTTTGCCTGCCAACTGGGTACTACTAGAGTTTTAGATGCTCCTAAAATTATATGAAAACCTCAGCTTATTTCAACTTGGATTGAGAGTTTTCCTCATTATCATCTAATGCACCTCTCTTTCCTTGTTCAAGCTTATTTCCTATGGGAAGCATACCATGACATAATTAGGACTTTACCATGATCTTTTTAGTCTCTTTAATTTTTTAACATTTATTTATTTATTTATTTATTTATTTATTTATTTATTTATTTATTTATTTATTTATGTATCATATGTGCCATGTAGAGGTCAGAGGACAACTGCTGGGAGTCAGTTCTCTCCCTTCTCACCATCTGGGTTCCAGAAATCTAACTCAGGTGCTTAGCTTTAACTACAAATGCCTCTATATGCTGAGCCATCTCACTAGCCCTTTTACATATGTTAAATATATCAAACTGCTAAAATGTTGGGTTTTTTTTTCAATTTGGCTTAGTACTATATATAATATATATATATATATATATATATATATATAATACACATAAACTTCTATAAATACATACTGTGCTGGATAGCTTTAGTGTCAACTTGACACACCTGGGTTGAGGGAGCCTCAGTTGGGGAATTGACTCCATTGGACTGGCCTGTGGCCACATCTGTGGAATACTGTCTTGATTGTTGAGCAATGTGGGAGGGCCCAGCCACTGTGGGTGGTGCCACCCCTAGAGAGTTTGCTGTGGACAGTATAAGAAAGCAGGCTGGGCATGGGCCATGGGAGCAAGCCAGTAAGAAGTATTCCTCGATGGCCTGTACTTCAGCTCCTGCCTCCAGGTTTCTGCCCTGATTTCCTACCTTGGGCTTCTTGAGTGATGAACTGTGACCCAGGAGATGTGAGCTGAATAAACCCTTTCCTCCCCAAGTTGGTAGTGGTCAGCGTGTTTTGTCACAGTAAACTTGTGAAATTAAAAAACAGCTGAGTAAAGAAGGTGATATAAATGCTGTTAAAAGACTTTGTTGGGGTTGGAGAGATGGCTCAGCGGTTAAGAGCACCAACTACTCTTGCATAGGACCAGGGTTCAATTCCCAGCACCCACATGGCGGCTAAGAACTGTCTTTAACTCCAGTTCCAGAGGGGAATCTGACACCCTCTTCTGACCTCCGCAGCATTGCACGTCATGGGTATGGGTGCACTTACCTACATGCAGACAGTACACTCATACACATAATAAATAAAAATTTTTAAAAAATTTTAAAGACTTTGTTGATGAAGAACATTAGTTTCTGTTTTTGTTGTTGTTGTTTTTGTTGTTGTTGTTGTTGTTGTTGTTTGGGGAGGTATGATCTCATTATGTAGTTCTGGCTGGCCTGGAACTTGCTATGTAGACCAAGCTGGCCTCAAACTCAAAGATCCAGGCTGTAGAGATGGCTCAGCATTTAAAGGCTCTCCAATTCCCAGCACCCAGATGGCATCTAACCGCTGTCCTTAACTACAGTTCCAGGGGATCTAATGCCCTCTTTTGACTTATGTGAGCATTGTAAGACATGGGTGCACTTACACATATGCACACAATACACTCACACACATAAAAATAATAAAATATTTAGAAAACAAAACAGAGACCCACCTGGCTCTGCCTCCTGATTACTGGAATTAAAGGCATGCACTACCAGGCCTGGTCAGAATGTTAGTTTTTGATAGGAAAAAAAACAAAGATAAATGAGTAAAGATGCTTGAAAGGTCTCTGCTTCTCTGACACATAGATTAATAAAAGAAGTACATTTTTAATTAGCACAGTTTACTATAACATTTTAAAACATGTATACCATGTATGATCAGGGAAATTAATATGTCTGTTAAGCCCTATTTTTTTTTTCTTTTAGAAGTATTCAAAAATTCTACTATCTGGTTGTAAATGCTAACTTCAATCAACCATAGTTACATGCTGAGAAGATTTTTTTCTCCTAACCAATTGTACCTGATACCATTGTCCCTCTATCCTCTTCTAGATCCTTCTAGCTCTGATGACAACTGTTATATTTATTTTCTGTTTACTTAAGATCAGTTTCTCAGCTTCCAAATATATGTGAGAACATGGACTATTTGTGTTTCTGTGTCTGGCATATTTTAGTTACCACAATATCCTTAAGTTCAATCCATGTTGCTACAAATGCAGAATTTCATTAGTTTTGTGGTTGAATAACATCCTATTGTGTGTAAACAGATATATACTATCTTTTCTTCATCTGCTATATATACCTTGGTTGATTCTGTTATGTGGGCAGTTATTAACTGTAGTGTAATAAAGGTGCAAATGTAGATGGATCTTTGTATACTGATTTAAATTCCTTTAATTATATATCCAGTACTGAGATTGCTGGATCAATCATGCAGAAGCTCAGTTTCTAGTGTTTCTGAGGAACATTCATACTGTTTTCTGTAAGGACCATACTTTTTCCATATCTGTATCACCATCAGTCATTCTTTGTTTTTTGATAATAGCCATTCTAGGTAGAGTGACAGGATATCTCATTCTGGTTTTGATTTGCATTTCCCTGGTGATTAGTCATCTTGTGTAATGTTTTATATAGTTGTTATTAATTTGTATATTATCTTTTGAAAATGTCTGTTCTTATTTTCTCATTTTAAAAATTAGGCTATTTGGGTCATTTTAAGTTTTTGATCCATTTTGAATGTGTGTGTATATATATATATATAAAACAGAAGAATTGGAATCTAGTTTTCTTTATTCTGCAAATGGATATCATTTTACTTACTGAAGAGACTTTGCTTTCTTTAATCAATATGTTTCTAATGCCTTTTGTAAAAAAAAAATCATCTGGCTGTATATACATGGGCTTATTTTTTAATTTGCTGTTGTCTATTATCCCACCTCTGTCAGTTCCATGGACACTATAACTGTGTTTTCAGTTGGGTATTGTGATGCCCTAGATCAGAATTGTTTAGGTTATTTTTATCTTCTGTGGTTCCCTACAAATTTTAGGATTTTTTTTTTTTTTTCCTGTGAAGAATTACCTCAGTATTTGAGTAGGAATTTGCATTGAATCTGTAGGTCACTAAGGCAGTATGGACCTTTTAACTTTTTTTTTTCCACCCCCAATCCATAGACACAGGCCAGCTTCTTTTCTGTTTGTTTTTGGTTTTTGAGGTGTATATCCTCTTTAATTTTTTTTCTCGATGTCCTTTGATTATCATTGTAGAGAACTATAATTACAGATTTTTAGTTGCCATATGGGTGTTGGGAACTGAGCCAGGTCCTCAGCAAAAGCAACCAGTGCTTGTAACCACTGCAGTGTCTGGAGAGACTTTTTTGGTCAGATATATTTTGGGAGACCTTTGAGCATTTGAGCCTTTGGATGTGAATTTCATCATGTAGCCCAGGTCTGCCTTGAACTGATCCTCCTGCCTTTACCTCCCTAGTGTCTGGCCATAATATAGCTTTGTTTGTTTGGTCCTTTTTGTCTTTTTGAGACGGGGTCTTCCTGTAGCCCTAGCTGTCCTGGAACTCACTCTGTAGACCAGGCTGGCCTTGAACTCACAAAGATCCACCTGCCTCTGCTTACTGAGTGCTAGGATTAAAGGCATGTGCCACCACACATGGCTTGTTTGGTCTTTTTGAGACGGTCTCCCTGTAGCTGTAGTTCCAGCTGTCCTGGAACTCATTATGTAGACTAGGCTGGCCTTGATCTCACAGAGATCCTCCTGCCTCTCCTTCCCAAATGCTGGGATTACAGATGTGTGGCACCATGCTGGGCAGGAGTTTTAAGTAGTTGTCTTGTTGACTAGGTTTTCTGTACCTCTTCCCAGTTCTTTTTTTTTTTTTTTAATTTATTTTTCTGTGTGTATGAGTGTACTGTCTGCATGTAGGTTTGTGCACTCGTGTCGTGCAATGCCACGGAGGTCAGAAAAGGGTGTCAGATTCTCCTGGAACTGGAGTTAAAGATGGTTTTCATCTGTCATGTGGGTGCTAGGGATTGAACCCGGGTCCTCTGCAAGAGCAGTCAGCGCTCTTAACCGCTAGGCCATCTCTCCAGCCCCCTCTTCCCCTTTCTTAAGAAATCTCATAAAGTGAATGCTTACTTGTTAATGGTGTCTAGTAAGTGTTCGTATCTTTTTTAAAAATATGGTTAGGTTATTTCAAAAGGTCTGTCATCAAGCTCAGAAATTCATCTATGTGTTCAATTCTAATGTTAAGGCTCTCAAATATAATTTCATTTATTATATTTGTTTGCAGAAAATCATTCTTTTGAATTCTTGGCCAAGCAATTCATTCATTTCCTTTTCTTTTACAGTCTTATTAAACAGTTACTGTGTTTGGAAGTACCATTCTTTTCTTTAATATTTTCCTATGGTGGAATTGGTGTATTTGGTGGATCAGTTCCCTATACCAATTTGTAGGGTGACTTTGGTAGTAAGAAACTTTCCTAGGGTTCTAGTTGTATATGCTTAATATTAGTATGTATGCACCCTTTTCAGTTATAATCAACACTTGCAATGTCTGGAAGTTTCTCAGTACCTAGGCTCCAGTGGTTGTGGGATTACACTGCCAATAAGAAGGCAGTTTCCCTTTAATCCTAGCACTCAGGAGGCAGAGGCAGGCGGATCTTTGTGAGTTCAAGGCCAGCCTGGTCTACAGAGTGAGTTCCAGGACAGATGGGGCTACAGGGAGACCCTGTCTTGAAAAGACCAAAACAACAACAACAACAACAACAAAAAAGAAGGTAGTTTCCTTAAATTGGGCCTGGTGCACCCAGCTACAGATTGTACATGCTAAGACTGGGCCACCCTGGTCTTCCCAGGACCACAGAATGCTTGGTATAAGACTGCTTGTCAGTATTTTAAGGGCAACACAGAGATCAAAGAGAGTATCTATGCATGCCTGAGAACTACACCCATGACTTCATTGGATCTCTGGAGGATGATGAGCTGCCCAGACAGCTCTACCCAGGTATTTCCTAAGGATGAGAGGGGATAGGTGTGGCCAAGCTTCTTTGAATAGGCTACTAGACGACTTTTTGGTCACAGGAGGATCATCAGCAGGCCTGCCTGGCTCCATCTAGGGGCCTCAAAAGGCCAAGCCAAACTAAACAGACTTCCTGGGGTCCTCAGCAGACTCACCCAAACAGAAAAAGGCTGCTTCTAGGACTATGGATTGATAGGCAAGAGCAACTTCTTTATAGTTGATAATTGAAGATAAGGTAGAAGTGGTTTGCTGCCCCATTTTAAAGCCCCTGATTATTATGTCGGAGTGATATTTTTAAAGAATCTTTTTCAACTTTTTCATATGTAAACCTCTGATAGATTTAATTGGAAAGCTTGGGGGATTTTTAAATTTTTTTAAATACTTTTAGTTCATTTTTTTTAACAATAAGTAATAAGTTGTGAGTACAAGCATCCTTCATGTAAAACCAATTTGCAAGCAGTTGTGCCCAAACCCACACAGCCCAAGGGTCCCACCATCCAGCTGGGGGGCTTGTATGTTCAATCATGTTGATCAAATAAGTGTCCCCAGTCTTTATTGCTGTAATTTCACCATTCACCAGCTTGGGGTATTTTTAAGAATTATTTGTGTTTTGGATAATATTAAATGTAAAGAAGACTGAATTAGGTCAGCTAAGCCCACTTAGAAGAAGTTATATTATTTTATCTTTGAGTTATGGAAATAATTTAAATGTTTTTCTTATATTTCAGGCCTTTTTATGGTTATCATGAGAAGGAAAGACACTTTATGAAGATCTATCTTTACAATCCTGCAATGGTGAAAAGGTACTAAGATAAATGAAACCAAAATATGAATAACCATCACTTGAATATATCAATAATAAGCCGGGTATGGTGGTGCACGCTTTTAGTCCCAACACTCGGGAGGCAAAAGCAGGCAGATCTCTGTGAGTTCAAGGCCAGCCTGGTCTACAAAGTAAGTTCCAGGACAGCTGGGACTAAAGGGAGACCCTATCTCAAAAAGACAAACAAAAAAAAGAATATATATATATATATGTGTATATATATATAAATATATATAACATATATTTTATANAAAAAAAAAAAAAAGTATATTTCAGAGCTTAGAAGGTCATTGGTTTATGGCTAGCCTTTCTGTTTTAGAAATGTATAAGTGGAGATGAAACTACTGCATATAATATTAGTGTCCTATGTGCCAGACCAGATGTTCAATACTAAAGACAAGATAATAATAAATACTTATTTAAAGGGAAGACTGGAGAGATGACTTAGTGGTTAAGAGTACTGACTGCTCTTGCAGAGGACCCAGGTTCAGTTCCCAGCACCCACATGGTAGCTAACAACCATCCCTAACTCCAGTTTCAGGGGATCCGACACCTTCTTCTGTCCACAGGCATTGCAGGACACGGGTACACTTATATACATGCAGGCAGTGTACTCATACATGTAAAATAATAAATATTTTAAAAAGACAAGATAACTCTTCAGTTTCAAAGTAGGGACATTTTTATGAATATAAGACCGTGTTGTTGACTCCTTATTAGATGTTTTTATACTTGGGTTTGTTTTTTTTTAAATGTTTGTTTTGCTTTTGTCCTTAGTCTATCTGCCTCAGTTTATTTTTTCTCTTATGGAACCTATATTACTGAAAGCAGTAATGAAACAGACATATTTCATTATCTTTGAATTCATAAGATTCCTGAATATTTGTGGTAACAAGTATAAGTGGCCTTAGAGGATGCTGTTTTTTGTTTTTGTTTTTTTTTTATTCATTCAAGAGAACATCTTGGCCATTAAGTATTGAGTACTGAGTTCCAAAATTTAAACATTTTTAGTAATAACATAAAATGAATGTTTCCCTACTTTGAAATAAGGAATTGTGAAAAATACTACTTCCAATGGAATGAGGTTTGCTTTGAATTAAACTAATTGAATACCTTACCAAATTAGATCCCTTTTTTCAGTAGTTCTTTTGTGAATAACAAGTAAAAAACTAGTTTTTTGGGCTAGAGAGATAGCTCAGTGGTCAAGAGCACTGACTGCTCTTGAAGACCCAGGTTCAAATACCAACATCCACATGGCTGCTAACAGCTATCCATAACTCCAGTTCCAGGAGAGTTAATGCCCTCCTCTGGCCTCCATGGGCATTATGTGACATAGGTGCACTTACATACATGCAGGCATAACACTAATACATATTAAGTAAATAAAAGTTAAATTAAAAAATAGTTTTTCTACAGCCAACCTCTGACCATTATCCAAAATAGCTTCTATAAAGTACTAAAATAATTTTCCAGCATAGGAACCTGATAGAAAGGATTTTTCAGGCTGGGTGTGGTGGTGCATGCCTTTAATCCCAGCACTCAGGAGGCAGAGGCAGAGGCAGAAGCAGGTAGATCTCTGTGAGTTCAAGGCCAGCCTGGTCTACAGAGTGAGTTCAGGACAGCTGGGGCTACAGGGAGACCCTGTCTCGAAAAGTCCAAAAAAAAAAAAAAAGTATATTTCAGAGCTTAGAAGGTCATTGGTTTATGGCTAGCCTTTCTGTTTTAGAAATGTATAAGTGGAGATGAAACTACTGCATATAATATTAGTGTCCTATGTGCCAGACCAGATGTTCAATACTAAAGACAAGATAATAATAAATACTTATTTAAAGGGAAGACTGGAGAGATGACTTAGTGGTTAAGAGTACTGACTGCTCTTGCAGAGGACCCAGGTTCAGTTCCCAGCACCCACATGGTAGCTAACAACCATCCCTAACTCCAGTTTCAGGGGATCCGACACCTTCTTCTGTCCACAGGCATTGCAGGACACGGGTACACTTATATACATGCAGGCAGTGTACTCATACATGTAAAATAATAAATATTTTAAAAAGACAAGATAACTCTTCAGTTTCAAAGTAGGGACATTTTTATGAATATAAGACCGTGTTGTTGACTCCTTATTAGATGTTTTTATACTTGGGTTTGTTTTTTTTTAAATGTTTGTTTTGCTTTTGTCCTTAGTCTATCTGCCTCAGTTTATTTTTTCTCTTATGGAACCTATATTACTGAAAGCAGTAATGAAACAGACATATTTCATTATCTTTGAATTCATAAGATTCCTGAATATTTGTGGTAACAAGTATAAGTGGCCTTAGAGGATGCTGTTTTTTGTTTTTGTTTTTTTTTTATTCATTCAAGAGAACATCTTGGCCATTAAGTATTGAGTACTGAGTTCCAAAATTTAAACATTTTTAGTAATAACATAAAATGAATGTTTCCCTACTTTGAAATAAGGAATTGTGAAAAATACTACTTCCAATGGAATGAGGTTTGCTTTGAATTAAACTAATTGAATACCTTACCAAATTAGATCCCTTTTTTCAGTAGTTCTTTTGTGAATAACAAGTAAAAAACTAGTTTTTTGGGCTAGAGAGATAGCTCAGTGGTCAAGAGCACTGACTGCTCTTGAAGACCCAGGTTCAAATACCAACATCCACATGGCTGCTAACAGCTATCCATAACTCCAGTTCCAGGAGAGTTAATGCCCTCCTCTGGCCTCCATGGGCATTATGTGACATAGGTGCACTTACATACATGCAGGCATAACACTAATACATATTAAGTAAATAAAAGTTAAATTAAAAAATAGTTTTTCTACAGCCAACCTCTGACCATTATCCAAAATAGCTTCTATAAAGTACTAAAATAATTTTCCAGCATAGGAACCTGATAGAAAGGATTTTTCAGGCTGGGTGTGGTGGTGCATGCCTTTAATCCCAGCACTCAGGAGGCAGAGGCAGAGGCAGAAGCAGGTAGATCTCTGTGAGTTCAAGGCCAGCCTGGCCTACATAGTGAGTTCCAGCTGGGTCTTCAGGGAGACGCTGTCTCAAAAACACCAAAAAAAAAAAAAAGAAAAGAAAAAAGAAAAGAAAAGAAATGATTGTTTTCATACTGGTTCTCTTCTATTCATGTTACTTCCATCTATGAAGCACAAAAGAACAAACCTTGGAGATTCTTATCATCTCACATACTCAGTGGTAAGAAAGTAAATATTGGTCATTTTTCTCTTTCTCATCCACAAGTTTTGCTAGAGTAAGAATCACTAGTAAAAGCTGAATGTCAAATGTAATCCATTCTTCTTTTTTACAACTGTAATAATCAAATGCTTGCTAAACTATTCTAGTAAGTTTACTTTTATATTCTAGTCAGCTTATCTCTGTGCATGTTCAAAGCTATCTGATTTATTACTAGATTGATTCATTTATTCAACATTTTACAAATACTTGTGTTGTCTATGGTATTTGTTGCATTGCTGAGTAAATGTCAACGAGCAAAGTTTATATGGTTCCTGATCTCAGGGAACTTAAAGCCAAAAGGGGAGATGGACTAAACTCAGGAATATAATAAAAATGGTGATACATGCTGTGAAGGAAATGATAGGGATTAATGATGGAAAATCCTTTTTTCCTTTCTAGTTCAGTAGGTAAATACACTTTTGTGCCAAGCTGACAACCTGAGTAGGATCCCTTGGATCCACATGGTAGAAAGAGAGCCAGCTCTCACAAGTTGTCCTTTGACCTCCATACACAAGCAAGCAAGCAAGCAAGCAAGCAGTTAATCAAATGAATGAATGAATGATTGAATAAATAAATAAATAAATAAATAAATAAATAAACAAATAAACATAAGTTTTGTGATTTAAAAATTGCCTGCAGGCTTGGCATGGTGATTCAGGACTTTAATCCCAGCACTGGGGAGGCAGATCTCCTAGAGATGGAGGCCAAACTATTCTACATAGCAAGTTCCAGGCCAGCTGGGGCTATAGGGAAATTCTGTCTCAAAACAAATAAATTTACCTGAGTCCAAAATTTGGCACTGATGCTTAATAGTTAAGTGACTTTCGGCAAGAGATTTACCCTCTTCATATTATAGCTTCTTCATCTTGAGATTCTGATAATGTATTGATATCTATAAAACTGTCACACTGATTCCTGCACCTTTTCAAGGACCTCATCCGTCTGTCTTGTCAGTTGTCTGCATCTCACTTTCTCACACTAATAATAATACAACTTATACATACAGATGCACCCATCTCTAATATTTATCCTTCTTCAAAGATTTATCTCTTCATGTCATTTCTTTGCATTCACTCTTTACCCCTATGATCAGTCTATTAAAATTGTTTTCACCAATGATCTCTCTGTTGCTGAATCTGTTTTTTGTCTTTTACTTCCTGAACTTCTTATAATACTTATGAGACCTTCAAATAATTTTGCATGTTGGCTTCTGTGGTGAAAAGAACCTGCATTAATTATCAACATACCTGTGTAATCATTAATATTGCTGCCAATTTGTTGTTGTTCTTTTTTAGTACCTGTGATTGCTGCTTACAGATGAGTTTAGACATTCATCTTTCTCCTCTATACTTTCTTTTTTCAGCTTTGTCTCGTGTTTTCATTTTGTTAATTTTTATGTATTTGACCTTCAAATTAATATAAGTAGTCTGGGGGCTGGAGAGATGGCCTAGCGGTTAAGAGCGCCGACCGCTCTTGCAGAGGACCCGGGTTCGATCCCCAGCACCCACATGGCGGCCAAGAGCCGTCTGAAACTCCAATTCCAGGAGAACTCCAGATCCAGGGGAGTCTGACACCCTCTTCTGACCTCCGCGGCGTTGCACGTCACGGGTGCACAGACTTGCATGCAGATAATACATTCATACACATACGGAAATAAATAAAATTTAAAAAAATTAAAAAAAAATATATAAGTAGTCTGAATTTTTCTCTCCAGCTTCTAATCAATATACCAAACTTTTTACCAGCACTGATTAAGAATGAGAACTCACGGGGCTGGAGAGATGGCCTAGCAGTTAAGAGCGCCGACTGCTCTTACAGAGGACCCGGGTTCGATCCCCAGCACCCACATGGCGGCCGAGAACCGTCTGAAACTCCAATTCCAGGAGAACTCCAGTTCCAGGGGAATCCGACACCCTCTTCTGACCTCCGCGGCATTGCACGACATGGGTGCACAGACTTGCATGCAGACAGTACATTCATACACATACAGAAATAAATAAATTAAAAAAAAAAGAATGAGAACTCACAAGTAAGAGAAAAATTTATTTGAACTTTAGCTTATTCCGTATGTGTGTGTGTGTGTGTGTGATTTTTTTTTTTAATCTAAAATTCATCTTGTGAAACAGTAGTGTCATGGGCTTGTGATTCCCTAAAGCTAAGCATTTAATGCACTTAAGCATAGTATCTACCATATATCTACTTTAAAAGTACATAGCTACTTCTGAAGTGCTAATAAAATTATTCTAATATTATCATTCATTTCTAGCATTATAGAACTCCACCAGAATGTCTCACTGTTTATCCTTATTTCCTTTAAAAACTAACAATGACAAAAACCTGTTTTCCTTTCATTTCTTCCTTTTTATAAACACCATCAATCAGCTTAAGTCAGAATATGTCATCCTTAACTCCTACCTCACCTTTCATATCTAGTCAATCATTAAAGTCTGACCATTCCACCCTAACAGGTTTCCTAAATCAATACATCAGCATAATTCCTGTTTTAGCTACTTTCTTTTCCTTTTTTCACAACTGCCTCTAATGTGATTATTTCACTTTTCTCCTATGTACTTCTCAGGTGAATCTCACTGTTTATTCAAATTCTGTAATGGCCGTCTATGATCTGACTTCAGTTATTTCTCTCTCAGTCTTGGACACTAGGCTTCTCTTCTTGAATATGTTCTATTTTCTCCTGACCTTTACTGTGTGGTATATTAGTAAGAAATATTCTTCACTCTCTTCAGAGAAAGTACTGAACCCATACTTCATTTAATCTCCTGCTTAGACTATACTCCAAGGAACCTTTTCGGGAATTACCATGGATCCCCCTCACTGACTTGCTTCTTGACATAATACTTTGCTGTGTATTGTTACTATTCCCCATCATGACGAACAAAAGGTATTAAAATGGTAATACCTGAGTGGTGGGATTATGAAAGTTATTTCTGTATTTTTTTCAATTGTTGGAAACAGAAAAAGAATTATTCAATGTGTCTCCACTGGGAAGGAGAGATAAATCCAGCAGAATATTCCGTACCCTCCTCCTCCTCCCACCCAATCTGTCTTTGAGTTCTTGAAGTGAGATTGAAGTTTCAATAGAAAGCCAACTACATATATGCATCTAAGCAGTCCTAAGCAACATATGGTTGTGGTCACCATTGATCCATCATGGTCTGAGCTTCATACTGAAGGGAATCTACAAGGGAGAACTATGTATAATCTCTTTTCCTAAGACAAGTTCCTTCTCCTAGAATGAGATTCTGGGGATCCTTTGTTTTAGCAGTCCTGTAGATTGGAGACCCAAGTGTCTTTTAGCAATATCTTTATTCCTTCCTGGCTAGTTACAGTTCTCTGCTTTCTGTTTTAATGCCTCAAACTTGAGGTTGAATAATGTCTATGCCTAAACCAAATAAAATAAACAGAACACAGGTAGGGACCAAGGATAAAGCATAGTTAGAACCAGGTAGCCATGCCTAAGAACGATTTTTTTGTAATGTCTTGGCTTTTAGTTAATTTTTAGAAGGGGTAGCACAAGCAATTCCATCTTGCTTGTTTGAGACAGGATCTAGTTGGCCTCAACCTTACAAGTCTCCTGCTTCAGCTTCCCCTAGTTGCTGGAATTACAGGCAGGTACTACCATGTCTAGCATGTAATTCTTAAAATGTTTTATTTATCATTTTTATTTTATGTGTCTGAGTGTATTGCCTACATGTATGTAAGTGCACCTGTAGCCTGCAGGGCCTGTGGAGGTCAGAAGGGGGCGTCAGATCCCCCTGGAACTGGAGTTAGGGATGGTTGTTAGCTACCATGTGGGTGCTGGGATTCAAACCCAGATCCTCTGGAAGAGCACCCAGTGTTCTTAACTGTTGAGCCATCCCTCCAGCCCCCCAGAGTGTATTTCTATAACTTTTTTTTTTGGTCTTTTTGCTACAAAGAAAAATGTTTTACAACCTTTTCCTTTTTTAATCCATGAATTTTTTTTCATTGAGAGTATGTTCTTTATTTTAAAACTTTGATTTATACTTTCAAATTCATAAATTTCCAGTAAAACTGAAATTAAAATTATTAGTGGTTTTGTTCTACATTTATGTAATTAGTACTTTTTTTTTTTTTTTTTGTCTTTTCAAGACAGGGTCTCCTTGTAGCCACAGCTGTCCTGGAACTCACTCTGTAGACCAGGCTGGCCTTGAACTCAACGAAGATCCACCTGCCTTTGCCTCCCAAGTGCTAGGATTAAAGGCGCACGCCACCACGCCTAGTAGTACTTAATATTTTAAAGAACATAATGTCACAACTTTCTTTAAATACAGGATATGTGAGCTTCTGCAAAGTGGAGCCATAATGAATAAGTCTTACCAGCCTCACGAAGCACACGTGCCCTACCTCCTGCAGCTCTTCATTGACTACAATCTTTACGGAATGAATTTAATAAATCTGGCTGCCGTCAAGTTCCGAAAAGCAAGAAGGAAAGGTAAGGTTAATTTTCAAGTTCAGATTAAGGTATTGAAACAGGTGCTATAAAAATTAGTGATTTACAAAATAGTATATATTGAGAAATTAAGCTATAAAAGTATAAAGAATAAAAAGAAATGCCCAGAATAGGATTTCATATTATCAGGAAAAGCTCAGAGAATATTTACATAGTTTATTAAGACATTCTCACACTGTATAATTGACCCACTCTACAGAGGATAATTTGGAGGATTTTAGTATATTTAGAACTGTGAAAGCATCACCACAGCTGTCAAATACTTTCATCACTTCTGAATGAAGCCTTTGTATGGTTTAGTGCTCTAATCTGCACATTTCCCAGGCCTATGACCCTGAATCAACCACTAATGTACTTTCTGTTTCTATATATTTACCCATCCTGTATATTTAATATTAATAGAATTATATAAGATATGGGACTGTATAATCTTAAAAGTTCATCCAAGAAAGAGAAAAAGGGCTGGAGAGATGGCTTAGCGGTTAAGAGTGCCGACTGCTCTTGCAGAGGACCCAGGTTCAATTCCCAGCACCCACATGGCAGCTAAGAACTGTCTTTAAGCCAGGCGTAGTGGTGCACACCTTTAATCCCAGCACTTGGTCGGCAGAGGCAGGTGGATCTCTGTGAGTTCAAGGCCAGCCTGGTCTACAGAGTGAGTCCCAGGCCAGCTGGGGGCTACAGGGAGACCCTGTCTCAAAAAGACAAAAATAAGATAAAGTTCATCTATATTGTGGCATTCATTTCTTTTGAGCATATACTTCAGAATAAAATTTCTGGGCCCAATGGTCTAGCTTTCTTTTTATTTTTAAAAATATTTCGATTCTTTTTTTTTTGAGACAGGGTCTCCCTGTAGCCTGGCTGGACTGAAGCTTGTTATATAGACCAGGCTGGCCTTGAACTTACAGAGATCTGCCTGCCTCTGCCTCCCGAGGGCTGGGATTAAAGGGATGTGCCCCTACGCCCAGCAAATATTTAAATTTTTATTTTACTTGTACGAGTGTATTGCTTGCATGTACATAGGTACACCTGGGTCATGCAGTGCTGGCAGAGGTCAAAAGATGGCATCAGATCCCCTGGAACTTGAGTTACATATGGTTGTTAGCTGCCATGTAGGTGTTGGGAATTGAACCATGGTCCTCTATAAGACCAGACAGTTCTCAACTGCTGAACCATTTCTCCCCTGGTCTAGCTTTCTTTTACTTTTTTTTTTTTTTTTGGTCTTTTTGAGACAGGGTCTCCCTGTAGCCCCAGCTGGCCTGGAACTCACTCTGTAGATCAGGCTGGCCTTGAACTCACAGAGATCTGCCTGCCTCTGCCTCCCAAGTGCTGGGATTAAAGACGTGCACCACCATGCCTGGCCCTTCTACATCTTTTAAAACAAAATGAAATGAACAGTTTTCTTCCAGCCATAATGTACTTCATGATTGCTACATTCCCCTCCTCACTGCCATACTGCATCTAGATTAGCACTTTTGTCTCTTGAGTTTACTAACCATTCTCCTTTGGGTTAATTCCTTCTGTTTCTTCTGTATCTAAACTTACTTTGGCATCCATGAATAGTGGGCTATATTTGGGGGGCTAGTCTCCTAAAAAAAAAAAAAAAAAACAGAAGCTTTTGTCCAAAGCAGTTGGGCGTAATGCATATTGGAAACAACAACAGCAAGAAAAGGACTGCATCAAAGAACTGACTGAAACAGTGAACTTCTGCTCAAAATAGTCAACTTCCTCATGGAGAATATTGAGAAAGACTGAGAAAGAGATGAAAAGCATGTTTGGCAGAATGCATGAGCTCTTGCAGGGTGGGGGAATGGGTGAGAACACGGGTCTAGATTTGTTAAAAAAATAAAAATAAATTTATGTGAAAAAAAAACAGAACAATTTAAAGGCTGGATAAAATTCAAACAAAAATACTGAATGCATCAAAGAATTTGCAAATAATAAAAAGTACACACCAATGGAGCAGTGTAGAGCCCCAAAATAGGCTCCCAATGAAATAGCTTGTAATTGCCTTGCATATTTACATCTTAGCTTTGACAGTGGTTCTGGAAATCAGTGGAGAAATTATAGTTATTTCAAAAAGAATGCTACAATCATTGGATGCCCTTATGCCCAAACTAAGACATAGTTTATTGGTTTGTACTTGGTGTGCTTGTGTGCCTTCATGTCTATGTGTGTCTTTGTGTTTCTGTGGATTGACCTCAGCGAATTGTGTATCATAAACAAGGATTCTACCACTAAGCTGCATCTCCAGCTCTTTTTTTCACTTTATTGTGATACACATTCTAAATTGTTCAAGTTAATCTTGAACTCACTTTGTACCCCATGTAGGCATTGCATTTTAATTTTTTTTTAATTTTATTTATTTTTGTATGTGTATGAATGTACTGTCTGCATGTAGGTCTGTGCACCTGTGTCGTGTAGTGCCGCGGAGGTCAGAGAGGGTGTCGGATTCCCCTGGAACTGGAGTTAAAGACGGTTCTCAGCCGCCATGTGGGTGCTGGGGATCAAACCCGGGTCCTCTTTAATCCCAGCACTTGGGAGGCAGAGGCAGGCAGATCTCTGTGAGTTCAAGGCCAGCCTGATCTACAGAGTGAGTTCCAGGCCAGCTGGAGCTACAGGGAGACCCTGTCTCAAAAAGACAAAAAAAAAAAAAAAAAGAAAAAAGAAAAAAAAAATGTAGAAGAGAGGAAGAAGGTATATCTCAGTAGGTAAAGTACTTGCCTGCACATGCACATGTACACACATTAAAAAAAAAAAGTAGCTGGGCATGGTGGCGCATGCCTTTAATCCTAGCACTCGGGAGGCAGTATAAGAATAAATTTTTAAAAAAATTTAAAAAAATTATTGGGATTTCTAAAAAGCCAACAATAAAGAAATCTATTTAAATATGACCAAAGCGTTCACACACATTTCACACACACACACACACAAAAAAAAAAAACCCAGAAAGGTTAGGATGGCAAAAACAGGAAAAGATCATTATTCAAAATCACATAATAGTAGGAAAATATGGACTAAAACCAGAAAAAGCTACACACCTATTATAAAGGGCTATCATTCAAAAGAATGATGATAACCATTGCTGGCTAGTAGCAGTTCTCATTTGTTTCTGATGGCAAATCCAAAACTGCAGTTACTTTTGAAGATACTTTCGTAATGTCATAATATTATACGTACACAGTCTGACCCAACCCCTGTTCTCTTAGATGTTTGCCCAAGTGATTTAAAACTTAGGTCCACCTAAATCTGAAAGTAAATTTTTGTAGCAGTTTGATTTGTAATTACTAAAAGTATGAAACAAGATATTCACTGAATAGATGAATTCAGAAGCAATTGTACTATTAATAGCACAATTGCTGTTACTTCTGGAATATATTTTGTGTTCTATTTTTAGATTAGGATTGAAATATATTTTCAATTTCCTGTGAAATGTCAATTATAATTTTATTGAGGCTCACACACAGGACTTTACCTTTGTATATGAGATTTTAAAAAATGATTGATTTTATGTGCATGAGTGTTTTGCCTGCATGTATTTAAACGCAACATATACCTGCAAACCTGCAGAGACCAAAAGAGGACATCAGATCCCTTGGAACATGAGTTATGCACTATTGTTAGCTACCATATGGGTACTAGGAACTAAACTTGGATCCTTTAGAAGAGCAACCACTGCTCTTAACTACTGAGCTATCTCCCCAGCCTCTTAAATTAGATTTTTAACTATATTTATCTCAATAACATTTAAGTATATGATACTTATGCTGTAAAAGTTTTGTATCTATTTCTTGCTCATTACCATACATCACAAACATTTTTTTTTTCCTTTATTGGTCTGAAAACACACACACACATACAGGCGCGCGCGCGCGTGTGTGTGTGTGTGTGTGTGTGTGCTTTGTATTTTTGAGACAGGATCTCCCTTTAGTCCCAGCTGGCCTGGAGCTCTCTATGTAGACCAGGCTGGCCTTGAACTCACAGAGATCCACCTGCCTCTGCCTCCCAAGTGCTGGGCTTAAAGGCATGCACCACCACGCCCAGCATAATATGTATGTATTCTTGAGTATGTATGAATCTTTGGGACATAATTTTTAGGAAGTAGTCATATGATTTATAAATTACTTTATGTAAAGGATAGTTTTGTACAAATTAAAAGGATACTTTATTTAAATATACTTTTCTTTACCTAGATGATACATCACATGCAGTTGGATCATTCAAGAATCAGTTATCATCAGCAAATTCCCCTGCTGGTACTTTATTTAGGTGGGAAGAAGGTGAAATACCAAGGTTAGTGAATGTATTAAAAGACACGTATATTTTATATATGTACTAGTTGTAATCAGTAATCAATAGTTATCATAATTAAAATTTAATGTTTTGCTACATTGGATCTTTTTAATCTATAAGTCTATTTTAAAAGGAAGTCTCGGGGCTGGAGAGATAGCCTAGCGGTTAAGAGCGCTGACTGCTCTTGCAGAGGACCGGGGTTCGATCTCCAGCACCCACATGGCGGCTGAAAACCGTCTTTAACTCCAGTTCCAGGGGAATCCGACACCCTCTTCTGACCTCCGCGGCATTGCACGACATGGGTGCACCAACCTACATGCAGACAATACATTCATACACATATGAAAATAAATAAGTAAAAGAATTTAAGATATGCAAAACAACAGTGCTTTAAAAAAAAAAAAGGAAGTCTCAGTATTAATGTATTACATGGAATCATCAATTTAGAAAACACAAGGCCTAGGAAAATGACTCAAGTTAATGCAATTGCCACTAAGCCTGATGCCCTGAGTTCAGTGCCTGGTACCCACTTACTAGAAGGGAACCAACTCCTTCAAATAAGTTGCTGTGTGACTTCCACATGCAAGCAGTGGCACACATACCCACATACATAGACACAAACAAACTAAATAAATAATTAATAAAAACTAATAGTTGAAAACAAGAAGAATCATGAATATCATTTGCCTTCTTTCCAGTATGTTCACAGTATCTCTTGGTGCATGTTTTTGTTCCACATTTGAAAACCATTTAGGATTGCAGGAAAAAAAAATGTGCCTAAGCACTGTTTTAATATGTATATGATTTTTAATGAATAGCTGTGTTGTCCCTCTGCTAACCATTTCTTCCTTTGGCATAAGCACATGATAAACACTGAATATTCTTTACATACAAAATGTAATCGGAACTGGAGAGGTGGCTCAGCGATTAAGAGCACTGGCTGCTCTTCCAGAGGACTGAGGTTCAATTCCCAGCACCCACATGGCAGGTAACAACTGTCTGTAACTCCAGACACCCTCTCTTAACTTCCACAGGGATGGCACAACACAGGTGCACTCACATACATGCAAGCAATACACTCAAACACATAAAACAAGAAATAATTTTTAAAATGTAATCAACCAGCCAGGCCTGGTGGCATGCACCTTTAATCCCAGCACTCCTTGGGAGGTAGAGGTGGGTGGATCTCTGTGAGTTCAAGGCCAGCCTGGTCTACAGAGTGAGCCCCAGGACAGCTGGTACTAAAAGGGAGACCCTGCCTCAAAAATACCAAAAAAAAGGAAAAAACTAAAAAAGAAAAAAAAAATCCAATCAACCAAAGGACTGTATTTAAATTATTTTATATTTATTTTATGTTATATGAGTATTTTCCCTGCATGTGAATGGACTCGTGTGCAGTGCCTGCAGAGGTCAGAAGAGGGCACCAGATTCCAGGAACTAGAATTAGGGATGGTTGTGAGCCCCTATGTGGGCACTAGGAACTGAACCTGGGTCCTTTGGAAGAGCAGTCAATGTTCTTAACCACTGAGACATCTCTCCAGCCCCTAGACTGTATTTTAAACGATATCAATAGGGTTGTCCTTATAGTAGGTTTTCTTTTTTCCTCAATGTTCTTAACCACTGAGACATCTCTCCAGCCCCTAGACTGTATTTTAAATGATATCAATAGGGTTGTCCTTATAGTAGGTTTTCTTTTTTCCTCATTCTGTTTTCATTTATATGTACACATAGTATCATGAATAATTGTGAATTCATTTACTATCCTCAGGTTTTCTGATTGCTACCTAAAAATGAATTCCTGTATAAGAAAAATATTGGACCTCCAGCACCACAAAAATAGCTTAGAAAGTTTGTGCTAGTGTAACTACTGTGTGTATTGATACCTTTTCTTCACAGTTCTTTATTACTAGAAGGCGTTGAACCACTGAGTACATGTGAATTAGAGGTGGATGCTGTAGCTGCTGACATCTTAAATCGGTTGGACATTGAAGGTACACATGAAATTTTATATATTTTTGTTTGTAAAACATAACAGCCAAGTAGAATGGAATCATTACTAGAGAACTAAGATATTATAGCAGAAGGCAAAATGTTTTGATGTTTATTTTTTTATTTCTGAGGAGAGAATATGTTGGCCAGCTTTCTATGACCAAAATACCTAAGAAAATAATCTCAAAGGAAGCTTGTTTGAGCTCAGTTCCAGAGGTTTCAGTCCAGGATCATCTGGCTCCATTTTGTCTGCACCTGTGGTGAGGCAGAACATTATGGCAGAAGAGCATGGTGGAATAAAGCTGTTCACCTCATGGAGGCTAGGAATCAGACACAAAGGGACTAAGACAAGATAGTTCAAAGGCACACACCTCTTGTTACCTACTTCCTCCAACTACGCCCAACTCTGAATAGTTCATTCAATTCTAAACTCAATGATTAAGTTAGTGGCCTCATGATAGAATACTCTCTTAGTAAAGCTATCAGTCTGGGACCATGCTTAGAACACATGAATCTTCAGAGAACATATTTAAATCACAATAGATAGTCATGTTTTCATTTATATGACTGCGTTTGTGTAGATACGACACTAAAGCAAGTAACTGAAATTTCCCAGTTCTGGGCGCACCTCTAATCCAGCAGTTGGGAAGCAGAGGCAGCTAAATCTCTGTGAGATTGAGGCCAGCTTGGTTTCCATAGCTAGGGTTTTAGAGAGACCCAGTTTAAAAACAAAACAAAACAAAAAAACCTCCAGCATAAAATAATTTTGAGTACTTTGGCTTTTAAATGTTTTTTTAAGATTTATTTTTATTTTCAATTATGTGTATGTACATGTGGGTATAGGCGCCCATGAAACCCAGAGGGTCAGATGCCCTGTAGCTGGGTTTAATGGCTATTGTGAGCCTTCTGACATAGATGTTGGGAACTGACCTAAGGTCCTCTACAAGAGCAGGGTATGTTCTAAACCACTGAGCTATCTCTCCAGCCCCTGCCTCTTTTATATGCCAGTGAAAGAAATGTTAGATCTACTGGCTGTCGTCATATCTTTGAATATTATTTAGTAGATCAGTTTGAAGGACTCATTAGGGCGGGAAAAACACTAAAAAGTAAACAAAATGATAAATTCCAAACTGGGATTATTTGACAATTATCGGTCACACAATGCTTTTCTTAAAAGGTATTATTTGTTGCCAGGCATGGTGGCACACACCTTTAATCCTAGCACTCGGGGGGCAAAGGCAGGCAGATCTTTGTGAGTTCAAGGCCAGCTGGGTCTACAGAGTGAATTCCAGGACAACTAGGGCTACGGGGAGACCCTGTCTCAAAAAGACAAAAAAAAAAAATACATATATGTGTGTGTGTGTGTGTGTGTATGTGTGTGTGTGTGTGTGTGTGTGTGTGTATTGTTTATTAAAGGTTAGGGGTTATTGTAGCAAGAATTTTTCATTTTGACCCTTATAATACTGAGATACTGTGATTACAGCTCAAATTGGTGGAAACCCTGGTCTACAGGCTATATGGGAAGATGAAAAGCAACGGCGAAGAGACAGAAATGAAACTTCTCAAATTAGCCAACCCGAATCACAAGGTATAACCCTAGTAATATTCAAGTGATAAATATTTTTAGGGATTAAATTTAGTTATTGAGTGTTCCCTTGATATTTTAAATTATCTTTAGATTTTCTGTGTATTTCTGTGCATTCCTTTTATTATCATTGGTGTACAGTAATTCTTTATCTCTTTAACTATTTCCAAAGTTTCAGTTTATTAGAAACACGGTTTTATTTACTCTAGTTTGATATGTAAGCAATGAAATACTGCCCTTATTTTCTGGAAATGTCATATAAATCTCCCCTTAATTATCATGTACATCTATAAGGAAAATATTAATTGTTGCTATAGTCAAAAGAATTTAAGAGTACTCAAAACAATACCATGGAACATCAGAATTCTAAAGCTAAACTTAAAAGTTTAAAAGTCAGTTCAGAAAACATATCTCTATTGAATTCACATTTAAACACTTAAATTTTACTATGTCTAGAGCACCAAAAATGTTTTCATTAAATTTGTCTTTTATTTTCTTTAAAATAGAAATATATTTTGTAAAGATAGGAATCAGTCATTTGCTATCTATGCTACTTAATGTACTTTACATTTTAAAGATTGCAGGTTTGTGCCAGCCACAGAAAGTGAAAAAAAATTTCAGAAGAGACTTCAAGAAATTCTCAAGCAGAATGATTTCTCTGTGTAAGTGATCCTTTATTACAGATCTCAGAGCTCATTTTGTTTCTTTGTTACATAGTTTGTTATAAAATTTATATTTTAATTAAGCAGAACATTATCAGGATCTGTGGATTACAGCAATGGATCCCAAGAGTTTTCTGCTGAGCTAACTTTGCACTCTGAAGTTCTATCTCCTGAAATGCTTCAGTGTACACCAGCCAATATGATAGAAGTACACAAAGACACAGATTCAAGCAAAGGTGAGATTATCTTTTCAATTAAGCAGAAATGATGTAAAAAAATGTGTCTGTATTGGGTACTCGTTTCAATACTTAGTTTTTTCTCATTTATTTTTTCTCCTAAGAAGTGAACATGAATGTACTAAAAATACTCTCTCCTTTTCATTTACCCCTTCAACATGTCTAAACATAAATGGTATGCTGAAGTTGGTGTAAACTGTTAGTAGGTATAATTTTGTGGATTTTTAAAAATATGTATGTCAAAGCCAGGCGTGGTGGCGCATACTTTTAATCCTAGCACTTGGGAGGCAGAGGCAGGCGGATCTTGGTGAGTTCAAGGCCAGCCTGGTTTACAGAGTGAGCTCCAGGCCAGCTGGGACTAAAGGGAGACCCTGTCTCAAAAAGACAAAAAACAAACAAACAAACAAAAAACTTAATGTGAGACACCCAGAAACAATCCTCTAATGAAAATAAAATCTTTACTTTTAAATGTTACGAGACAACTGAATTACAATTTAAAAAATGTGAGAGAGTAGTTTAGTGATGGAGGGTGTGATTGACATCTGGGAGGCCTTGGGGTCAACTCCTAGAACCGCTTGAAACAAGAAAAAGGAAATTTGTTTATTTTTGTAAATCCTTTATTGAATTTTTGTGTATTTCAAGCAGAACATTTCAATCAATTTTTTTTTTTTTTTGGTCCTTTTTGAGTCAGGGTCTCCCTGTAGCCCCAGCTGGCCTGGAACTCACAGAGATCTGCCTGCCTCTACCTCCCAAGGACTGGGATTAAAAGGCATGCACTACCACGCCCACCATTTCAATCAGGTTTTTTTTATTTTTTATTTTATTTATTTTTATGTGCATGAATGCACTGTCTGCATTTAGGTTTGTGCACCCGTGCAATGCTGCGGAGGTCAGAAGAGGGTGTCAGGTTCTCCTGGAACTGGAGTTCTCCTGGAACTGGAGTTACAGATGGTTCTCAGCCACCATGTGGGTGCTGGGGATCAAACCTGGGTCCTCTGCAAGAGCGGTTGGCACTCTTAACCGCTAGGCCATCCCTCCAGCCCCATGGACTTTTCAGGACAGGGTCACCCTGTAGCCCCAGCTGTCCTGGAACTCACTGTGTAGACCAGGCTGGCCTTGAACTCACAGAGATCTGCCTGCCTCTGCCTCCCAAGTGCTAGGATTAAAGGTGTGTGCCACCACACACCCGGCTGACACTTCACATTTTTATGTATGTAGCTTTACACTATAATTTCTAATTTGTAAAAATTCCAAGTTACACAAATTCTTTGATAGAACTTAGGCCATTAATTTTAATGCTTTTGTATTCTTTTTCATCTTAAGGTCACACTAAGCATAAAGTAGAAGAAGCACTTATTAATGAAGAAGCAATTTTGAACCTCATTGAAAATAGTCAGACTTTTCAGCCTTTGACTCAGAGACTGAGTGAGACACCAGTTTTTAGTAAGTAATAATGCTATTGTAAATATGTAGTATTTTAAATAGGTTAAAGTGAGTTTTCTAACTGGATTTTTTCTTCCTTTACTTTGAACAGATAAATGTTTCATATTTATTGAATACTGAGTATGAAAATATGGTCACAGAAAATCAAGTAGCTTTGTATTTTCTGCATAGCTCTTACTTAAAAAGCTGTGAAAGAAATCCTTTTCTCTTAAACTTTACTTTGAGAGAAAACCATACTACTTTGGGGGTAAAATGTGTTTATTTTATGTTTATTTTTCATGTGTGGTATGTATATGCCTGTTTTTGAGTAGGGGGGAGCATGCATGTATTTAAACACATGCATCTGGAGGCTCAAGGATGGAGCTGAGAATCATCTTTAATTGCTTTTCTACCTTACTCATTCAGGTAGGGTGTTTCTGTCAAACCCCAAATTCTCCAGTATAGCTAGTCTTGCTAGCCAGCCTGCTCTGGGCATCCTCTTGACTCTGACTTCCAGGGCTAGAGTTACAGGCAAGCCACCATGCCCACCAGGCATTTACATGTGTTTCTGGAGATCCAAATTCTGGTCCTCACACTTGGAGAATAAACACTTTTTACTGTTGAGCCGTCTCTCCAACTCCAGAATACACTTAAAGTAATTCTCTCCAAATGGAGGTGTATTAATAAAACTATGACCGTTTCTACTATCATGAATTTCACATTCAAACCATTAATTTTAGGGTAGCATAGCACATGACAGTTATTTCTGAGTATTGTTACATTACTTTAAATGCATTTTCATTATCATTATAAACCAATTTATACTTCATGCTTATTTTCCTTGGTATAGTCAATGTTACCCTTCTTTTCTCCTTCACTTCCCTTGAAAATTTTTTATGGTATTATATTGCATGTGCTTCCCTTTCTGTGTTATTTATATTTTCATCTGAATGGAACATAAATTGACTGATTGTGGATAATCCCAAAATTATTATATATTCTCATATTTAAAATATTTTAGATAAGGAACTATTTTATTTTTGTGTGATTTACTTTATTAATTAATTAATTAATTTATTTATTTATTTTTATTTTGAGACAGGGTTTCCCTTTAGTCCCAGCTGGTCTGGAGCTCACTCTGTAGACCAAGCTGGCCTTGAACTCACAAGCCTGCCTCTGCTTCCCGAGTGCTGGGATTAAAGGCATATGCCACCATGCCCAGCTGAACTTTGTCATTTTTAAGTGAGTAATCACATTCATAATGAAATCATTCTAAGACCATATATCTATGTGTTTGAGATTTGTAATCTCAAATGTTTTATTTAAATAAATATCTATACCAAATTTTTTAAATTACATCCTAATTATTTCAACAATAATTAAGAGAGGAGCATAGAAAAATTAAGGAACTGAAAAAGAGTATGAGTGGCATATCCCTAATTTATTGCATTAACCAAACATATCATTAGCAGGTATAATTCACCTGGCCTAAACTTTTAAAAACAGCTTAGTTTTATCAAAGAGATTTTTGCTAAAAGTATGAGGCAGGAGTAATGAAACTAATTATAATTTTAGGTTAAAAAGTGGATTGTTGCCAAAAAGGCTTTCATACAAATATTTTTGTATTATATGTTTTCATTGCTAGTTATATATTGACCACGTGATTGATACCTAGAATATATAAAGAACCCAAATAATTAAACACTAAAAAAAAAAAATCAGTAAACAGACAAATGAATTGGACAGTTCTCAAAAGAAATACAAATGGCATATATATACATATATATTTATATACATACATACACATATAGGATCCTTAGCACCAGGAAAATGCAAGTCTCAAACTACATTGAGATTCCATCTCATCCCAGGAAGAATGGCTATCATCAAGAAACAAACAACAACTGGGCCTGTCATCCCACCTACTCATCAATTTGAGGCAGGATGATTGTAAGTTCAAGGCCTGCCAGAGATATAGAGGCCTTTCTCAAAAAAGGAAGAGGGAGCCGGGTGTGGTGGGTTGCACCTTTAATTCCAGCACTTGGGAGGCAGAGACAGGCAGATCTCTGAGTTCAAGGCCACCCTCGTCTACATAGTCAATTTTCAGGCCACGTGGGACTACAGGACACCTGTCTCTAAAAGACAAAAACAAACAAACAAAAAAACCCCACACACAATATAGGAAAGCAATTAAAGAGCGTTGGTGTCCACATGCATGTACATACATACATACCTGAATTCAAATAGGTACTCACACATATGTGAACACACATAGGCACAACACAAAGCTCAGCTAGGTTCATTTGACTATCTTGTGATCAAAATAAAGTTTAGGTAAAAGATAAGGTATTTAAATATATAATTCTTAAGATAATTAACTAACATTTATATAAAATGTTTATTTTACATAGGACCATCTTTTCTTTTTATTTTATTATTTTTGGAGGGTCTTTTTGAGACAGGGTCTCCCTGTAGCCCGAGCTAGCCTAGAACTTGCTATGTAGACCAGGCTGACCTTGAACTCTCAGAGATCCGCCTGTTTCTGCCTCCCAAGTGCTGGGTTTAAAGGCATGAGCCACCATGCCTGGCTTATTTTTTATTTCATTTTATTATTTTTGGGGGAGGACCATGTTTTCTTTAGTGCCCTTCATGCCTAAGTAAGAACTTAGACACCTCTTTTTAAAAATATATCAATCTTGGGCTGGAGAGATGGCCTAGCGGTTGAGAGCGCCGACCGCTCTTACAGAGGACCCGGGTTCGATCCCCAGCACCCATATGGCGGCCAAGAACCGTCTGAAGCTCCAATTCCAGGAGAACTCCAGTTCCAGGGGAATCCGAGACCCTCTTCTGACCTCCGCGGCATTGCACGACACGGGTGCACGGACTTGCATGCAGACAGTGCATTCATACATATACAGAAATAAATAAAATTTAAAAAAAGAAACAAAAAAAAACAATAAAAAATGTCAATCTCTAGTTCCTACCTCAGAAATTCGATTTAGTAGATGGGAGATGGAATTGGAAAATCTTCTAATGCAGGTAGTATATATGGATTTCAGTTTCGAGCTGCATCATCAGCACCTGAGCCTTTGCACCAGTTGTATTCTTTTAGTATATGTCAGGATTGATTGTGTTATTTTATAATTGATCTCAGTTGTTGGGATTATCTGGAAATTTTAAGCTATTTGTTAGTGATTGCTTCACTTGTTTTTTAGTGGACAGTAGTCCTGATGAAGCTCTGGTACATCTTCTTGCTGGTTTGGAAAGTGATGGATATCAAGGGGAAAAGAATAGGATGCTATTACCATGTCACTCCTTTGGAGACACTAAAAATCCCCAAAATAGTGATGATGAAGAAAATTTACCACAGATTGAAAAGGAGGAAATGGAGCTTAGTTTGGTGATGTCCCAGAGATGGGACAGTGATATTGATGAACATTGTGCCAAAAAGAGGTAATTTTTAAAATTACTTCAGTCACTCTAATAATACTTTTTGTCATTACTGTACTTTAGTCAGAAATTGTTATTCATATTATAAAATGGCTTGTGCACTAAATTGACTTGAAAAATCTTAATAGTGAATTTTTTCATGTAGCATATATTTTGTACCGAAGTAAAATAAGGTTTTGCATTTTTCTAAATAGATTAGAAATCATCTACGTTGTACATACAGTATTAACCCATATGAGTAACAAATGAGTAAATCGAGGTTCCTCCTTAGAACTTAGTAAGAATTCCCTCTAAGAGTTAAACTGTTCATGAATCTAGGCAGCAATGTATGGAGTCATCAAGGAATGACTTTCAGATCTGATTAGACTGAGTAAATTAAATATTAAAAGTAAAGACTCTCAGAAGCAAACATTTATTCTGCTCTGCTCTTAAGAATAAATCAAGGGCTGGAGGATGACTCAGTGGTTAAGAGTACTAGCTACCTGTGCACAGGACCTGGTTGGGTTCTGAACACCCACATGGTACAACCATGTGGAACTCTGTATTTATGTTTCTATTTAATAAGTCAAGGGATGGAAATCTCCAGATGTTTTGTTACATTCTTTAATTTAGTCTTTATCACACTAGTGGGTGTGTTTTTTCCTACAATTTAGTATGATTTTGTGTTGATTGGACCAATTCGGTGCAAGATATATGTGTCCATTTCAACTCTGGAAAAACAAACCAAGCATTTCCTAAACATGTAGTAGGAAGAAATTGAATATAGAACCACAGAAAGTAATTCGTTAAATTTATTGTGTATGATGTGTTATATTTTGCCATGGATACCATAATTTAAGAAGACCAGAAAAGTAAAGGGGAAGAAAAAGAAGAAAACTGGAAAGATTGTGAACACTGTCACTTTAAAAGAAAAATTGAGGGGTTGGAGAGATAGCCTAGCGGTTAAGAGCACTGACTGCTCTTGCAGAGGACCCGAGTTCGATCCCCAGCACCCACATGGCGGCTAAGAACCGTCTGTAACTCCAATTCCAGGAGAACTCCAGTTCCAGGGAATCTGAGACCCTCTTCTGACATCCGCGGCATTGCACGACATGGGTGCACAAACCTACATGCAGACAGTACATTCATACACATACAAAAAAAAAAAAAACATTTGAATAGAGATTATTTGATCTAATTAAGATAATTATGGGGCAAGCGATAAATAAATTTGTATTCTGAAAATTATGTAGAAAATACATAGATCTATTCCATATGAAAGGATAAAAGCATGAAATAAGGTATCTAAATTGAAAAGACTGTGTGTATGATATCAAAACACAGTTACTAACAGAGCTAGTAATGTAGATTATCCTGTAAGATAACAATTTCCTGGCACAGAGAACATGAAAGCAGATATTTTTTTTTATTTATTCTTTATGCTTATGAGTGTTATGGCTGTATGTGTGTAAGTGCACCCTGTCATGCAGTGCCCACAGAGGACAGACCAGGGCATCAGATCTCCTGGAGCTAGAGTTAGGAACAGTTGTTAACCAGCGTGTAGGTACTGGGATTTGAACCTGGGTGTTCTGTGAGAACAGCTAGTGCTCTTAAAGTTTGAGCCATTTCTCTAGCCCAAAAGCAGAGATTGTACTGGAAGTTTTTAATTTTTTGCATTGGCCAGAAAGTTTGACTAGAGTTATTAGATGATGTCTAACATTTCTTTCAGTACCTAAAAGAGATTTTATGACAAATCATGATTTGTAAAAGGCTTACAAGGGAAATTGTGGTGTATATATCATATTTTCAAGCATCTGAGGCCAGAGAAAAAAGTTTAATAAGGAGAGAGAGGTTTTGAGCATTTAAATGAGAAGGAAAATACTAGGTTAGCAACAGTATGAGATGAAACTTTAAAAGAGATTATCTGAACATCAAAATCCATCCAAATTTTTCAATAGCCCTGCCTTGAAACTGTTGCAAGATTAGGCCATTTATCTATATCATTGTCTAGCTAAATCACTGCTACTTTCTCTATCCCTGATCTGAATGCCTCCTCACTTTTTTTTTCATTTCAGAATATACTGATTGTATATCTCTGAGTATGTCAAGATGCTTCCTTTTTTTTTTTTAGAAATAACTGGATTCTCATTTATTATATGTGCATATCATATCTAAAGATGAGACTATAAGAAAGGACATGACTATATAGGTAATTCAGCATATTTTGGAACTGCAAATGTAAGATGTGTTCTACTTCACCTGAAAGAGGTTGTTAATTCTATTTACATAGCTTTTTTGTAGATTCCATAGTGATAAAGCAAAATAAGTCTGCTTTTCTTTTTAAAAATGTGTTTTTGTAATTTGTTTTATTATTATAGTCAAGTGAGATCATTTTATCTAAGGCGCATCTTTTTCTAACGATACCAGTGAATTTCAAAATTTCTAGGTCACTGTGCAGAAATACCCATAGAAGTTCAACTGAAGATGATGATTCATCTTCAGAGGAAGAAATGGAGTGGAGTGATAATAGTTTGCTTTTTGCAAATCTTTCTATACCTCAGTTAGATGGAACTGCAGATGAAAATAGTGGTAAGTTAACATTTCTGTTGTGGGTATATGTTTATTTGGTGGCTAGAAACATACTTTATTTAAAAAAAAATAATTTCCTATGTAACTGACTATGAGGCTATAGTGACACAGTTATATTTTTATATTTTTCTTTAGTTTTTTTTCTTTTGCAAAAATGTAGGACTGTGATGCTTTCTCATTTCTCAAAGGATATGACATAGTTTATGGTACTAATTTTTTTTTTTTTTTTTCTTTTTTGAGACAGGGTCTCCCTGTAGCCCTGGCTGTCCTGGAACTGGCTCTGTAGACCAGGCTGGCCTTGAACTCACAAAGATCCCTCTCCTCTGCCTCCCGGGTGCTGGGATTAAAGGTGTGTGCCACCACCACACCCGACAGTAGTAATATTTAAATAGCATAAAAAACTAAAAATATCCTCATCTTGTTCATAAAAAAGCATATTTTTAAAAATTTAAATATGATAATATTTTCACCTTATTCTTCAGTGCTACTAACAACATTTTTTCCAATCAAAAGAGTGTATGTTTATCTAGGCATGGTGGTGCGTGACTTTAATCCCAGCACATGGGAAGCAGAGACAGGCAAATCTCTGTGATTGAAGCCAGCCTTGTCTACTTAATGACTTCCAGACCAAGTGGAGCTACAGGGAGACCTTGTCTCAAAAAAATAAAATTACACACACACACACACACACACACACACACAGAGAGAGAGAGAGAGAGAGAGAGAGAGAGAGAGAGAGAGAGAGAGAAGAGAGGAGGGGGAGAGAGAGGAGAGGAGTGGAGAGATACTTGATTGTTTAGGTTGAGTTATGGTAAACTTTTTATTCACATAGCTATTTAGATATACAAACATGAATTCCATATAGGTTCTTTTTTAAGAAACTAAGATTGAAATAAATTCTTTTCTTTGTTTCCAGACAATCCACTAAATAATGAAAATTCTAGGACCCACTCTTCTGTGATTGCAACAAGCAAGCTATCAGTAAAACCTTCCATCTTTCATAAAGATGCTGCTACATTAGAACCCCCATCTTCTGCTAAGATTACCTTTCAGTGTAAACACACAAGTGCCCTTTCTTCCCAGGTTTTAAACAAAGAAGATTTAATTGAAGAACTTTCACAACCAAACAGTACAGAAAAAGGTCTAGAGAATTCAGTCACTTCTTTTACAAATGAAAGCACGTACTCTATGAAGTACCCTGGATCTTTAAGCAGTACTGTCCATTCAGATAATTCTCATAAAGAGATTTGTAAGAAAGATAACAACCCAGTATCTTCTTGTGAAAGTAGTGTTTTTGATTATGAAGAAGATATTCCATCTGTTACAAGACAAGTACCAAGTAGAAAGTATACAAACAGTAGAAAGATTGAAAAGGATGCCCCTTTCATCCATGTGAACCGTCAAACTAGTGAAAATACATTGGGGAAAAACTCTTTCAACTTTCCTGACATAAGTCAGTCAAAAAATAAATTATCCTCTGAAGGAAATGAAAAGGGAAATAGCACATCTCTTAATAATATATTCCCTTCATCATTAACTGAAAGTTGTGACATGCTATCATCCTTGGGGGAGAATAGAACTATAGTGCATTCTCTTGATAGTGCCACTGATGAGAGTGGACTAAATAAACTTAAAATCAGATATGAAGAATTTCAAGAGCATAAAACAGAAAAGCCAAGTCTCAGCCAGCAAGCAGCACATTATATGTTTTTTCCCAGTGTTGTTCTTTCTAATTGTCTCACTAGACCACAGAAATTATCTCCTGTCACTTATAAACTACAACCTGGCAATAAACCTTCCCGGTTAAAATTGAATAAAAAGAAATTTTTAGGTCCTCAGGAGACTTCTACTAAAAGTAGTGAGACCGGAACCACAAAAGATGGTTGTATGCAAAGTAATCCATACAACAATAATTCTGAGAAGGACAATGTATTGAGTAGTGATTTAATTAAAGCCACTCATGGAGCATTTGAAAATAAAGCACCTACAGAAAGTTTTATAGACTGTCATTTTGGAGATGGATCTTTAGAAACTGAACAAGCCTTTGGACTGTTTGGAAATAAATATACACTGAGAGCCAAGCGCAAGGTAAATTACGAAACTGAAGATAGCGAGTCAAGTTTTGTAACACAGAACTCAAAAATTAGCCTACCTCATCCCATGGAAATTGGTGAAAATGTAGATGGGACTCTCAGATCTCGAAAACGAAGAAAAATGTCTAAAAAGCTGCCCCCTGTCATTATAAAGTATATTATTATTAATAGATTTAGAGGGAGAAAAAATATGCTTGTGAAGCTAGGGAAAATAGACTCTAAAGAAAAACAAGTACTACTAACTGAGGAAAAAATGGAACTCTATAAGAAGCTTGCACCTTTGAAGGATTTTTGGCCAAAAGTTCCTGACTCCCCTGCAACCAAATATCCCATTTATCCACTAACACCAAAGAAAACTCACAGAAGAAAGTCAAAACATAAATCTGCTAAGAAAAAAACTGGTAAGCAACAAAGGACAAATAGTGAAAATATTAAAAGAACTTTATCATTCAGGAAAAAACGGTCACATGCTATTCTTTCTCCTCCCTCACCGTCTTACAATGCTGAAACCGAAGACTGTGACTTGAATTATAGTGATGTTATGTCTAAGTTAGGTTTTCTTTCAGAGAGAAGCACAAGTCCTATCAATTCTTCTCCACCTCGCTGCTGGTCTCCCACAGACCCAAGAGCTGAAGAAATTATGGCTGCTGCAGAAAAAGAAACAATGCTATTTAAAGGTCCTAATGCATATAATAGTAAGACTGTTAATTCCCGAGTTGGAAAAGCTAGTCGAGCAAGAGCACGGGTTAAGAAATCAAAAGCAAAGCTTGCTAATTCTTCTGTAGTTACTAAAAAAAGGAACAAACGAAATCAGACAAATAAACTAGTAGATGACAGGAAAAAGAAACCAAGAGCAAAGCAGAAACAGAAAGCAAACGAGAAAGGTACTTCAGGAAAGCATATAACACCTAAGGATGAAAAAATAAAATCACAGTCTGAGGCTGAAGTTAAGTTTGTGATAAAACACCAGAGTGGGTCTGAGCTCCCAAGTAGTTCTAGCTCTCAAGCACTTTTTAATCAGAAAGAAATGTCACAAACAGGCTCTGCTATGGATCATCCACTTCCTACTTCCCAATCCACTAATGCACAACAGAAGCTATCTGGTGGCTTTTCTTCTTTCTTAGAAAGCAAGAAGTCTGTAGATTTACAAGCATTCACCAGTTCACGAGATGATTTGCATTCATCACTTGTTTGTAGTTCGATAGGACCTGCAATCTCAAAAATTAACATTCAGAGATCTCATAATCAAAGTGCTATGTTTACTCGAAAGGAATCAGCCTTGATTCAAAAAAATATATTTGACCTTTCCAACCATTTGTCTCAGGTAGCACAGAGTACACAGATATCTTCAGGTATAATGTCTCCAAAGACCGAAGAGAATGCAAATACACAAAAAAATTATGTGTCTTCTCTTGGAAAGTTAAATGAATATCGCAGTTCTCTAGAATCAAAGCCAGACCAGGTCTATGCCCCTAATTTTTTGCATTGCAAAGACAGTCAACAACAGATCGTGTGCATGTCAGAACAGTCAAAGCACACTGAAACTTCAGGAAATGCAGCTTCTGAGGAAAGCCAGCCACCTAATAATTGCTTCATAACTTCCTTGAGAAGCCCTATCAAACAAATAGCCTGGGAGCAGAAACAAAGAGGCTTTATTTTAGATATGTCAAATTTTAAACCTGAAAAGGTAAAACAAAGATCACTGTCAGAAGCAGTTTCACAAACCAAAGCACTTTCTCGATGTAAAAATCAAAATGTTTCAACGCCTTCAGCATTTGGTGAAGGACAGTCTGGCCTAGCTGTTCTAAAAGAATTGTTACAAAAAAGACAACAAAAAGCGCAAAATGCAAATATTACACAGGACTCAATATCTAATAACCATCAGCCAAATAAAAATATTTCTGTTTCTTTTGAACATAGCAAAGCAAATAAACGAACACGATCAGTAACATCGCCAAGAAAACCTCGAACTCCTAGAAGTATAAAACCTAAGGAAAAAACTCCTAAACATCTCAAAGTAGACCCTCTAAATTTGCAAACCTCTGGCCAGTTGGATAATTCTGTGTCAGATGATAGTCCTATCCTTTTTTCAGATCCAGGTTTTGAAAGTTGTTACTCACTTGAAGATAGCTTGTCTCCTGAACATAATTACAATTTTGATATTAACACAATTGGCCAGAATGGATTTTGTAGCTTTTATTCTGGCAGTCAGTTTGTCCCAGCTGATCAGAATTTGCCTCAGAAGTTTCTAAGTGATGCTGCTCAGGATCTTTTCCCAGGACAAACTATAGAAAAAAATGAGTTTTTAAGTCATGACAAACAGAATTGTAGTGAAGAGAAGCATCATGTCTCTGACTCATCTCCATGGATAAGATCTGGTACTTTAAATCCTGAACTTTTTGAGAAACCAGCCTTAGAAAACAAGAATCTTCATCACAGCCAGTGGAAAAATAGCTTTCATACTCTAACAACTCGATCCAATTCAATAATGGAGTCTTTCTGTGTCCAGCAAGCAGAGAACTGTCTAAATGAAAAATCCAGATTGAATAGGAGTTCAGTGAGCAAAGAAGTATTTCTCAGCCTTTCACAGCCAAGCAGTTCAGACTGGGTTCAAGGTCACACCAGAAAAGAAATGGAACAGTCTCTTGACTCAGTTAATACCTCTTTTACCACCGTACTTTCCTCCCCTGATGGGGAACTTGTGGATGCAGCTTCTGAAGATTTAGAATTGTATGTTTCAAGAAACAATGATATTTTGACACCAAGTCCTGATAGTTCACCAAGGTCTACCAGTTCTCCCTTACAGTCTAAAAATGGTAGTTTTGCCCCTCGAACTGCTCATATTCTGAAACCACTTATGTCCCCACCAAGTAGGGAAGAAATTGTGGCAACTTTATTGGATCATGATCTTTCAGAAACTGTTTATCAGGAACCATTTTGTAGTAATCCTTCTGATGTGCCAGAAAAGCCCAGGTAATCAGACTTTTTTTTTTTAATTATTTTTTATGTTACATTTCATTGCCAGTTTTTCTATGATAACTGCATTTGTAAGTAAAATGAAGATTATTAGACTAAGAACATTAACATACTAACTAGGAAGTTGTACCTAGAGAAATTTAAGTGGTTATTAGTCTTTAGTAGTATCTTACATCATGCCTCCATTAAGGATTAGAGAAGCGAACGTTCACTCTGACATAATGCAAAATTAAGAAGAATGTGAAAACACCTCAAAGTATTCTAGTATAGAGCAAGTTCAGTGCGTGTGTGGGTAAGTGGAGATGCTGTGAACTAAACCCTTCTTTGTGATAAAGAAGCCCCCTGAGGTACACCTTACATTGATCATTTTAAAAAATGTTTTTATTATTTTTTTATGTGTATGAGTATTCTGTCTGCATGTAAGTTTGTGCACCCGTGTCATGCAATACCGAAGAGGTCAGAAGAGGGTGTCGGATTCCCCTGGAACTGGAGTTAAAGATGGTTCTCAGCTGCCATGTGGGTGCTGGGGATCAAACCTGGGTCCTCTGCAAGAGCAGTCGGCGTTCTTAACCACTAGGCCATCTCTCCAGCCCCTACATTGATCATTTTTTAAGTGGAATTTTTAAAACAAAATTATCAAATTTTATTTATTGTATATGTGTAGGTATGATCATGCAGATGGTACATGTGTGGAGTTCAAAGGACAACTTGTGGGAGTCAGTTCTCTCCTTTCACTGAGTGAGTCTCAGAGATTGAACTCCAGTGTCAGATTTGGCAGCAGGGGCCTTTACCTGCACAGCCATTTCACCAGCCCAGCATTAAGCTTTTGTACTTTTTAAAAAAGAATTTAATTTCTTTCAAGTTTTTTTTAAAAATGAAATTGTTCATCTGCTTTCTGTCATATAACAAATAATGGAGATAATCCAACTGAAAAGGTTTATTTGAACTCAACAGTCTTCGAGGTTCCAGTCCATGATCAGTTGGTCTTATTACTTCAGGTCTATTGTCAAGTAGCATATTATGGCAGAAGAACATTTCAGATAAAAACCGCTCACCTCATGGCTAGGACAAAAAAAGCAGAGGAGACCAATGCTCATGATTTAAAGACTACCCACTAAGTCCCATCTCAAGATTTCATTAAAACCAGACATGATGGCATTCATCTTTAATCCTACTACTGAGGAAAGAGACAGGCAGATTCCTAGAGCTCATTGGCCATGTAGCCTAGCCATATCGATGAATTCCAGGTTCAGTGAGAGGCCGAAGTGTTAAAAAATAAGGTGGAAAGTAATTGAGAAAGAAGACATCTGGTCTCCAACATATGTACACACACATACACACACACACAAATATATATGTACTACCCGCCCAACACATAGCGATTAATAGAAATAAGGATTTTAAGGAGTTACTGTCATCTTCAATGAAAAAATTTCATGGAGCACTAAAACAAAAGGAAAATGTCCTTTTTTTGTATTGATGATGCCTTCCAACTATGTTGTAGTAATATACCTCTGAAGAAAAGCATATTGAAACTGAAGACAGTGTTTTGTGTAAAATTGGGGTGGACTGGAAAAAAAGTAGGGGGATATTTGAGGCATGTTAGGGAATATTTGCAGGGATGTTAAGTCTATTGGTAGGAAATTATTTGGGTTATTGTTTTTTGAGACACAGCATTTGTTCTTAATTTATTCATAGGGAGATTGGTGGACGGCTCCTCATGGTAGAAAGTCGACTTCCAAATGATCTGGTTGAATTTGAAGGAGACTTTTCCTTGGAAGGACTTCGCCTATGGAAAACAGCATTCTCAGCAATGACTCAGAATCCTAAACCAGGGTCACCCCTTTGTAATGGCCAACCAGTTGTCAATAAAAGGTCAAGTAATAGCCAGAAGATGGTTGAAGATAAAAAAATTGTAATTATGCCTTGCAAATATGCTCCAAGTCGACAACTGGTTCAAGCATGGCTTCATGCCAAAGAAGAATATGAACGTTCTAAGAAACTTCCTAAAACTGAATTAACTGAAGTAATAAGATCTGCTGAGAATGTCAACCATTTAGTTAACCCAGGTGATATGCCTGCCATATCTTCACAAATCAATGCAAGCCCACATATACTTCCCACTATAGCACATGCCAAGGAAGATATTAAGTCTCACATTGCTTTGCAAGCATCAACCACTGGATATAGTCAAATTGTAAGTGCTACTCAGACACTGCTGCCTGTTTCCTCTGCAACTGCCCCTGAGAAAGATGAAGATAATGATAATTATTATGTTAGTTACAGCTCCCCTGATTCTCTAGGTATTCCACCTTGGCAGCAAGCAACATCCCCGGATTTCAAGGTATTAAATGGAGATGATAGACACTCATCACCAGTAGAAGAACTATGTTCCCTAGCTATTGAAAATTTCTTAAAGCCAATAAAAGATGGTATGCAAAAAAGCCCCTGCAGTGAGCCTCGGGAGCCACGAGTTATCTCTCCAATTAATCCTAGAACAATAACTGGGAAATGCGAGCCACTCTGTCTTCACAGCACACCAATTAGAGATAGAAAAATTCTGGAAAAGCTTCCTGAAGCAACTGGCCTTAGCTCTTTATCAACAGGTAAGTATATAAGTAATGGAAAGTCACCATAGTATTCAAACATAGAGATGAAGACAATATTAGTCTACATGATAAAAACCAGAGCTTTATAAATGAAGTTGTACCTTCGGAAATGAAAGATAACTAACAATTTATCATGCCTTACAATGTTTTCATCATTCTGTGAAATCTGTTTCATTGAATCTTTTTACTTTCTGGGTGAAATAATAGGAACCCTCTCAGGAGTCTTACCTTCTTTTGAACTTGATTTTTGTCATTGCTTTAAACACACCCAGATCTCCACCACCTTGTTTTAATTTTTTCCTGGTGGTGGTCTCAAATCCAGGGCCTTGTACATTCTAGACAAGCACTCCACTATTGATGAGCACCCCAGCCCTTTCCTGCCTATATGTTTAGCCTGTAAACTTGAGCCCTAAAGGGCTAAGCCAACAAACCCTCCAGTCCTCCCACCTTTTGAAGTAGAAACAAACCAAAAATTTTCCCTGACCTTTTATCTATAGCCAAATTTCTTCTTCAATTTCTTAAAAGATTTCTATGAGCCGGGCATGGTGTCGCACGCCTTTAATCCTAGCACTCAGGAGGCAGAGGCAGGCGTATCTTTGTTGAGTTCAAGACCAGCCTGGTCTACAGAGTGAGTTCCAGGACATCTGGGGTTACAGGGAGACCCTGTCTTGAAAAGACCAAAAAAAAAAAAAAAAGATTTCTGTGGTTTACTAGCTCCATGTATTTATTTCATTATTCATTTCTCAGTGTACTCTAAACAGAATTCCCTCTCATTTATCTAATCAGTTGTCTGCACCTTCAATTGCAGCACTCAGAGGCAGGCTCGAAGCCATCCTGGGCTGTATAGTGAGTTCCAGGCCCCCTGAGGAGACCCTTTTTCAAACAAAACAGATCAAAAAATAAACAAAAAAATAGTTACGGAATTGCAGTGCTTATGTTCAAGTATTATTATTTTACCTCATGATAACCCCAAAGCACAAAAGTAGTGATGCTATAAATTCATAGATGCCAAAGAGAAACTGAAAAGTTCTTCCTTTATGAGAAGGTAAAAATACAAGAATGTACTTTGAGAAAGATTATTTTCATATAACTTACTACAGTATATTACTGCAATTCTGTTTTATTAATCACTATTGTTAATCTTATTGTGTTTTGTTTATAAATTAAATTTTATTATAGATATTTAAGTATGTATAGAGAAAACATTGTATATGTAGAATTTGGTACCATCCACAGGCATTCACTGAGAGGCCTTAACACATGCTTTATACAACATATAAACGGAGCTGTTGTCATTTGACTTTTACATATGTATAGTTAATATATGATTCCTTCTAGAATCCATAAGAGTAGAAATTTAATGTCATTTCCTCCTTATCCTAAATACTTGATAGATGAATTAAATTTTTCCCAAGAATAGTGCCAGATATAAAACTCAGTAATAAAAACCCAAGTGTGTTTACTGAAAAACTCAAAAATTTAAAGTTATTTTGGTGGAGATTCGAGATTTTAATTATCATTTTTAAGTTATGAAATCTGGTAATGCTTACAGGATAATTCAATAAGATTTAACTTTTTGGAAGAACAAAATTTGTTTTAAAAAAATGTAAGCAGATAATTTTGATGTATACATTACAAATGAAATTTCTTTCTCTTTACAGAACCAAAAACCCAGAAGTTGAGTTATAACAAAGGAAGTAATACTGACACTCTTAGAAGAGTTCTTTTAACAACACAAGTGAAGGTAACTATACTAAACATATTTACAGACCATTGGAAGAGCCAGTCTTATTTTTAGATTTCAGTTAGATAAATAACTATCTCAATTTGATTTTTTTTCATTATTTTTGGATCATTATTTACATATCTTTGAGACAACAAGAAATTGCCTTTTTCTTTAGTTTTTTTTTTTAATTGTTGGGATCTAAAAGATTCTTATATGTAAATACAAATATTACAGAGAAAGTGACTATGATAGCCAAAATGTGGATTATGAGGATACAAATACATTAACTGATTACTGGCAGTATCAGAACAATCCAATCACAGCAGAGCTCAAGTAAGTGATTTTTGATCCCACCAAAAATATATCCTTTTCCTTGGTTTATTTTTTTCTCATCTATAACTTAATTTTAAAAATTTGCTTCACTTAGTTAAAAAGGAAAGCAACATTATTTACTATTGAAATTGAGAAATTATAAATGGCTTTATTTAAATACTAACATGATAGTACTTAATTGAGAAGTGTAGGGTTATGTGAAAGAGCTATGCATTAGCCATCTGTCCTTGGAAATAGGTGACAGAAATCACTTTCATATTAAGGTACTTCTAAGGAAAGAAATAAAATAAATGATATGTTTTAGTATTTATATGTTGAGGCTAATTTTTTTTACTTTCATTTATAATTGTTGAATTATAAAATGTAGTAAAAACAAGTAACCATGAGCTGCCCAATTTAAGGAAAAGAGTTAAAAGGTTTAAAAAGAGGAAAAAAAATCTTTGTGAGAACTAAAACTGGATATAGTGGCTTATCCCTGCAATCCCAGCTTGGGCAGGCTGAGACAGAAGGATCCCTGTGAGTAACCAGCCTAGACTGGACTCCAGTGTGAGAGATGTCATTAAAAAATAAAAACAGCCGAGTGTGGTGGTGCATACCTTTAATCCCAGCACTTGGGAGGCAAAGGCAGGTGGATCTCTGCAAGTTCAAGGCCAGCCTGGTCTACATAGCGAGCTCCAGGCCAGCTGGGACTAAAGGGAGATCCTGTCTCAAAAATACCAAAAAACAAAACAAAACAAAAAATAAAAACAAAACAAAAACCAATAAAAGAATGACAAGGGTTCTACTGTTTTCTACATGCTTGAAGATTTTTTTCATATACATGCAACACTAGAGTAAATTACAAACACAGAATTTAAATCTCGTATAAACTTTAGCCATGTACTTACAAATGTGTGTTAATTACCATATTTTCAAGAAAGGTCAAAATAAATGTCCAGATAGTATAAATGTCAGTTCTTTATCAGACTATTGTTTTTAGTATTTTGAACTTTTAAACTCAAGTATCATTGTATAGGTTGTATCAGATATTTCTACATATATCCCGTTATTAAAATAAAATGAACGTTAATAGACAAATTTTTCTTATACTTAGAGATGATAAGGTGATCGTTTATTATTAAACACAGAAAGCATTTATCTAAGTGAGAATAATCAAAAGAAAAATGATTGCTCATTTTTTTTTTTTTTGGCTATGTCTTTTTTTAATAGAATCAATTTGCAGCAGTAAATACCCCAAAGAAAGAAACTTCTCAGATTGATGGACCATCTTTAAATAATACTTACGGTTTCAAAGTCAGCATACAAAACTTACAAGAGGCAAAAGCTTTGCATGAGGTAAAACTGCAGCATTATGTTGGATACACTGCGCTTAACTATCAGGTTTCAGTCTATAGAACAAATGTGGGAATTTTGAATGAGGAAGGGATATATTAAATTCTGTCTTTGTTAATCTTCATTTTATTTGTATTTTGCTTATATAAAATAGAAAATGCTTTTACAGTATTGATCATTTGCTGAAGTGCTTTGTAGTTTTGCTCCCTTCATAAAACTATAAAGTTTAGTTGATAGAAACTAAATTAGAAAATATTTTGAAATTTTAGAATTAATGTATCAGAAAAATCTATATTTTGTTATTTTAGGATTGTTGTTCTAGTGTATATCTCAGATGTGACTTTCATTTTGTTCAGTTGGCTTAATACATTATAGTCTGCTATGATAAAGAAATTATCCAAATTATATAAAGTACTTCACACTGTTACATTATAGACCATATGCTAAATATGACCACACTGCCCTTTAAGATGTACATTAAGGGCTGGAGAGATTGGTTCAGTGGTTAAGAACTCTTCCAGAGGACCTGGGTTTGATTCCTAGTACCCATATGGCAGCTAACAATAGTCTGTAACTCTAAGTTCTAGGGGCTCTGACACCCTCTCCTGACCTCCCTGGGTAGTACTCATATGGTACACTACATGTGGGTAAAACATTCATACACATAAAAATATTTTAAGGTATATTAAACAGGGTATGATATCACATGTTAATCCCAGCACTCTGAAAGTAGAGGCAGGTGAATCTCTGAGGTTGACACCAGTCTGCTCTACATAGTGAGTTCCAGGCCAGCTGTAGGTACAGAAAACCCTGTCTCAAGAAAAAAAAAATATTATAGTTACAATATAGATTGGATATAATATATAAATGGGTCATGATAAACTAAAAGCACATGCCTATAATTAGATGGAAACAAGGGACTGGAGAGATGGCTCAGTGGTAAAAGGGTTTACTGCTCTTGGCAGAGGATCCAAGTCCAGTTTCTAGCACTCACATCAGGTGCCTTACAACCTCTTTTTTTTTTTGTCTTTTCGAGACAGGGTCTCCCTGTAGTCCCAGCTGTCCTGGAACTCACTTTGTAGACCACGCTGGCCTTGAACTCACAAAGATCCACCTGCCTCTGTCTCCCAAGTGCTAGGACCTTACAACCTCTTATAACTCCAGTTGCCCTCTGGCCTCCTTGTTCACCTGCACACATGTGATGCACATCCACTCATATAGACACAGACACATAGCAACGCATTGATAACTTAAAATATTGTATAACTGAGGAACTGAATCTTACATTTAACTTAGTTATACTTAATTTAGATTTAGAAACTAATACTCAGCTTATTATTGAACTTTCTAAGTATGTTCAAAGTAGCTTCGGTATGTAAAACTGCCCTTTTGTTGTTGTTGTTATTATTATTATCGTCCTTATAGCCTCAACTGTCCTGGAATTCATTAGTAGATCAAGGTGGCTTATATCTAACAAAGATCTGTCTGCCTCTTCCTTCTGAGTGCTAGGATTAAAGGTATACACCATCACACCTGACTTGTTCTATATATATGTTTTGAAATACTTATTATTTTATGTTGATGAGTGTATTGTCTGCATATATCTAAGTGCACCTGTGTTGTGTAGTGCCTACAGAGGTCAGTAGAAGTTGTCAGATCCCCTGACTAGAGTAACAGACAGTTGTTAGCTGCCATGTTGGTGCTGAGAATCTAACCCAGGTTCTCTGCAAGAATACCCAGTGCTCTTAACCACTGAGCCATATCTCAGTTCCTTTTTTAATATTTTTAAGGCAGAGTTTCACCATGTATTCCAAGCTGCTAGCCTTAAACTTGGCAGTCTCTCTGCCTCTCCCTCAAAGGAGCTAGTACTTATACAGGCATTTATTACCATACTCATCTTCTCCACCTTTTCCACTGTAAATTTTATGTAATCTAAATATAGATCAAACATTTCCATAAAAAATTTATTATCTACGTTAATATTTGCTGAGAATGCAAAATACATACTAATTTCAAAGACATAATTAATAAAAGGATATTGTGGGGACTGGAGAGATGATTGAGCAGTTAAGATCACTGGCTATTCTTACAGAAGAACTGAATTTGAATCCCAGCACCCACATAAGTGGCTAACAATCCCTAACTCCGGTTGCAGGGCATCTGATGCATTCTTCTGTACTCTGCAGGCATTGCATGACAGAAATGCACACACAGGCAATACACTCAAACACATAAAATTAAAATAAATAGCCGGGTGTGGTGGCACATGCCTTTAATCCCAAGGCCTGGTCTACAGAGTGAGCTCCTGGACAGCTGGTACTAAAGGGGAGACCTTGGGGCTGGAGAGATGGCCTAGCAGTTAAGAGCACCGACTGCTCTTTCAGAGGACCCGGGTTTGATCCCCAGCACCCACATGGTGGCTGAGAACCGTCTTTAGCTCCAGTTCCAGGGGAATCTGACGCCCTCTTCTGACCTTCGTGGCATTGCACGACATGGGTGCACAGACCTGCATGCAGACAGTGCATTCATACACATAAAAATAAATAAATAAATAAATAAATAAATAAATAAATAAATAAATAAAAATTTTTAAAAGGGATACCCTGTCTCAAAAATACCAAGAAAAGGATAAAACTATTAAAAAAATTAAATAAATAAAAGAATATTGTAAAGTCTTTTACAGTAACTTTTTATATTGGTTACCTTTTGAAGCTATATATATATATATATATTTTTTTTTTTTTTTTTTTAATGGAGAACTATGAGTGATCATGAACTTGGAACACAGATTCAAGTTACCCCAAATTCTGTTTTATACAGAAGCAGTTTCATTATTTTTTATAGTAGAAAATAAAGAAAATGAAAATCAATATACTTCTCAAATACATTGGTGGGAACATTAATTAGGCAGTTATAGCAAAAGAGAAACCTCAGCTATGGGCCCCAGATACTATCTGATGACACTTAGCCTTTTGGTTGGCAGGAGCTAGGGCTTTGTTAATACATTCCAAAGTTTTCATCTGTTAGTCACAGGACATTAGGTCAGAAACAAAGGTGGGCAAGGAGTGGCCATTTTTAGGGAACTAAAGATAGCGGAAGATAAATTGTAATTCGGCTCTGGAGCTGCAACATTCCAAGCTCTCCACTGTCACTGAAGTTCTAGTCAGACGATCAGCCTTGCTGAAGGTTCAGCTTCAAGATGCAGTTTTTCTGGGAACTTTCTTTCATGTCTTAACAACATCACATGTCTTCCAAGTATCAGAAAAAAGATTTAAAGTTTTCTCTTGAGGGTCTGTTCCCGGCTCCTCCGGCCTGGTGACTACAGCTTTCCCGCTCCCGCCGCAGACACCTGGGAGCGCATCTCCCACCAGCGCCCCCTCCTGAAGCTGTATTTTTTATATACAGATTAAGCATCTCTAACCCCAAATTATAAAATCTAAAACTTTTTTTTTTTTTTTTTTTTTGTCTTTTTGAGACAGGGTCTCCCTGTAGCCCCAGCTGGCCTGGAGCTTGCTATGTAGAACAGGCTGGCCTTGAACTCACAGTGATCCCCCTGCCTGTGCCTCCTGAGTGCTGGGATTAAAAGGTATGCACCAACATGCCCAGGTTTAAAACCCAAAACTTTTTGATCACTCACATAATATCGCAGTGGAAAATTCCAAGCCTGACATCATCATATGACAACACTGCAGTCAAAGTTGAGGCATACTGCTGGGTGTGGTGGCACATGCCTTTAATCCCAGCAGTGGGGAGGCAGAGGCAGGTGGATCTCTGTGAGTTCAAGGCCAGCCTGTTCTACATAGCAAGTCCAGGCCAGCTGGGACTAAAGGGAGACCATATCTAAAAAAGACCAAAAAAAAAAAAAAACAAACCAAAGTTGAGGCATACTAAAAGTATTCTATGAAGTTACCTCTAAAAAAAAGAAGTTGAGCCACGTGGTGGTGCACACCTTTAATCCTAGCACACACTTGGGAGGCAGAGGCAGGTGGATCTTTGTGAGTTCAAGTCCAGCCTGGTCTACAGAGTGAGTTCCAGGACAGCTGGGGCTACAGGGAGACCCTGTCTCAAAAAGACAAACAAACAAAAAAAAGAAGTTGCCTCTAAGTTAATTGTATGAGATGTATATGAAAACAATGAATTTTGTGTTTATGCTTGAGTCTCATCCTGAAGATATCTCATTATGTATATATAGATATGCCATAATCCAAAAATACTTCTGGCCTCAGGCATTTTGGATAATGAATTGTCATCCTGTAGTAGGTTAAATTTTTTTATTGTGTTTTAAGTTTTTAGATTAACTTAACCTAGTGTTACTTCCTCAATGTGGCTACTAAGCCTTTTAAAATTGTGGCTGGCCAGGAGTGGTGGCGCACGCCTTTAATCCTAGCACTTGGGAGGCACAGGCAGGCAGATCTTTGTGAGTTCAAGGCCAGCTTGGTCTACAGAGTGAGTTCCAGGACAGCTGGGGCTACAGCCCAGTCCCATTCCAGAATCATACCCTCCTGAAGTTAAAAATCACTCAGGATATCTAATTGATTACTAGGGGATGTTTCTCCTCTCAAGACAACTGTCTTAATTAACCACCTGGTGGTCAAAACAGGAAATGACCCCCTCATAATCCATCTTGGAAACTGGCCATTGTAGTTCTTTCTTCCTTTGGTTTTTGTTTTCTTGGGCTAATCTGTCTTCCTTCTTGTATATCAATACTTAGTGCAGAAGAAAAGGAATCTTGTTTCACTTTCTCTTTAAGTTAACTGGCTATTCTATGGTTGTTGTAAATCATACCCTTAAGAGCAGCAGTGTGATTTATGTCTATAAAGACAAAATTCAAGAGTGAATTTTTTAATAATGAAATTGGTCTTCAAGATTCTTTTGACCTGAAATTGTCTTCATAAGTCTTTTCCATACTCTTTATGGACATTCATCCTTTTCTAATTAATCTGTTTTATTCTCAGGTTTGTGGGAGCTTTTCACTTAAAATTTTTTGTATTTGCCAAGTTAATGTGTTCTAATTGTTAAAAGTAAAATCCTGAAGTTATGCTAAATTAAAACTAAAAATTTGCCTCATATATCTCAAAACTCTAAATGTTAGTAATCCTCTGATACTAGCAGGTTATTAAGTATGAACTTTAAACCAAAAAACAATTCTCTTTGTAGCTTAAACTAAAGGTATAACTGTAGTGTGGTTACCTGTGTAAACTGTCAGGCTGGTTTGAATATAGTTAATCACCTAAATTACTCATTCTTTTTCTCAAACAGGAATTGAAAAGCACTAAACTTTTTTTTTTTTTTTTTTTGGTCTTTGAGACAAGGTCTCCCTGTAGCCGCAACTGTCCTGGAACTTACTAGGTAGACCAGGCTGGCCTTGATCTCACAGAGATCCACCTGCCTCTGCCTCTCAAGTGCTGGGATTACAGGCATGGGCCACCACGCCTGGCACATATTTTAAACAAATACTTTCAGGTTATCATAGAGAAGTTATAGCTCAGACATTTTCTTTTTTTTTAATATATTTTTAATTTTTATTTTTTATTTATTTTTGTATATGTATGAATGTACTGTCTGCAAGTAGGTTTGTGCACCTGTGTCGTGCAATGCCGTGGAGGTCAGAAGAGGGCGTCGGATTTCCCTGGAACTGGAGTGAAAGATGGTTCTCAGCCACCATGTGGGTGCTGGGGATCGAACCTGGGTCCTCTGCAAGAGCAGTTGGCGCTCTCAAGAGCAGTCCGTGCTCTAGCCCCCAGACATTTTCTAAAATAAGATGTGGATTGATCTAATCTTAGAAGAAAAAAAATCTTAAGTTTAACAAATTTATGGCAGTATTAACATACTTTATTCTTTATGGCCATATTTTCTATAGTTTTGCATATATATCGCCTCAAAATACTTCTTTTGAGCATAATTTTTATTTCCTTTCATAGACACAGAATCTTACCCTTATCAGTGTGGAGTTACATGCTCGCACTAGACGAGATTTACAACCAGATCCTGAGTTTGACCCAATCTGTGCTCTCTTCTACTGCATCTCATCTGACACTCCACTCCCAGATACAGAAAAAACAGAACTCACAGGTGTAATAGTGATTGATAAAGACAAGACAGTCACCAGTCAAGGTATTGTTCGTTTTTGTTAATTACATACTTACCCATTCTAGGATGAATCTTTTTGGTGACAGTATTATGTAGCCAATGTTGATCTTGAACTCGCTATGTTTCTGAGGCTAGCCTTAAACTCCTGATCCTCCTACCTCTATTTCTCAGGTGCTAGGATGACAGGCATGTGCCACCACACATGGCTTAGAATGAATCTTTTTTTTTATTAATTTTATTTATTTCTGTATGTGTATGAATGTACTGTCTGCATGCAAGTTTGTGCACCTGTGTCGTGCAATGCCGTGGAGGTCAGAAGAGGGTGTTGGATTCCCGTGGAACTGGAGTTCTCCTGGAATTGGAGTTTCAGACAGTTCTCCGCCGCCATGTGGGTGCTGGGGATCGAACCCGGGTCCTCTGTAAGAGCGGTCAGTGCTCTTAACTGCTAGGCCATCTCTCCAGCCCAGAATGAATCTTTTAACAGAATTTCTGTATTGGAAAATCAATCTAAACAAGCATTCAGGAATACTTCTTTCTAGAATGTTGGCTGAGGTTCGAGTGGAAAGCTATGCTTAACTTTTTCCTAGATCCATTCTTAATTGAATTATCAACAATTACTTGTAGATGGGGATATGATAGACTACTTGCTAATATGTATGAGGCCTTTGAGTTCTGTCCCCATTACTGGAAGAAAAAAATGAGAAGCTATATGATGATTCAAAGATCTTAATAAAATTTCTAATTAATTTGTAATTTAAAAATAACAATTGTTCATACAAAATCCAAATAATGATTTTTTTTTTAGCTTGGGTAGACAATTTTCATTGTGTACTGGTATTTTACTGCTAATGTAGAATGTCTGTTGCTTTAGAAGTAAGTTACTACTGTAAGTTAATGAGATACTTAAGCTATTTTTTGTTTATGTATATTTCTACGTATATTTTTGGTTCAGAACTTTTTCATTTACTGTCATAAGCATTTTAGGAAACAGAAGTATATCTTTACAGTTTTAAATGGTAACTATTACAAATGAATTGAGTTCAACAAAGAAGATTTAGTGAAGAACAAAGCCATTAATAATGTTTAGGGGCTGGGGAGATAGCTCAGCAGTTAAGAGTGCTGCCTGCTCTTGGAGATAACTCAGGTTCAGTTCCCAGCACCCACATGGCAGGTAACAAACCTCTGTGACTCCAGTTCCAAGGGGAGCCTCTTCTGATGTTTGTGGGCATTGCATGCACTTGGTGCACTTAAACACATGTAGGCAGAACACTCATATACATGAAATAATAAATACAATTTTAAAAGAATTTGATAGGGGCTGGAGAGATAGCCTAGTGGTTAAGAGCACTGACTGCTCTTGCAGAGGACCCGGGTTCGATCCCCAGCACCCACATGGCGGCTAAGAACCGTCTGTAACTCCAATTCCAGGAGAACTCCAGTTCCAAGGGAATCCGAGAACCTCTTCTGACCTCCACAGCATTGCACGACATGGGTGCACAAACCTACATGCAGACAGTACACTCATACACATACAAAAATAAATTTTAAAAAATTAAAAAAAAAGAGAATTTGATATTCACTAGCCCACTTCAGCTAGCATACACCAGCAAACAAACCATTTTCATTAATTTTTCAAGATAGTGTTGATAGTTTGAAAGTAACCATGACTTTATATAATAAAGTGGGAAGACTTTATATAATGGAAATAGGCAAGCACTAATACATCAAGATCCTTTTTTCTTGAAGAGGTGGTCATTAAACATTCTATAGCATACTAGTATTTATGCTCTGCTAAGCAACCCATTCCCATTAGGAGGACCAAACAGAGAAACAAAGTAATAAACTTTCTTTGTAGGTGATATGTTCTCTTGTCTTTGGAATTTTATAAATGAAAACTTTGATTTATAGAAGGGGATAACTGAAAATTTGAATTTTAGTTATCTTTTAAATTAGAAAACAATTTAAGAAGTTTTACTCTTGGGGGTTGCTAATATTACTGGTATATACTATAAAATATTATTGCATGATATAATGTTATATATAACAAACATTTTATTTCTTAGATATCAGATATCAGACCCCATTACTGATCAGATCTGGAATTACAGGATTAGAAGTTACCTATGCTGCTGATGAGAAGGCACTCTTTCAAGAAATTACAAATATAATAAAAAGGTATTATCTTATATTTTCTGCTTTTTCCAGTCGTTCTTGTTCAGTCATTTCCTGCTGCTGCAAATAATATTGGTAAAGATATAAAAGAGGAAGGAGAATCTTTTCTTGTGACCTTTGAAAGTAGATAATTACCCCTGGAAAGAAGATGTTTATATTCAGCTTCCCACCACTATTGCCATTCCCAGATAAGAGACAGAAAAAAAGTGTACCCTATTTGTAAGATTAAGGGGCCAGAGAAACAAAAATATTTGCTTTTAGCTTCCCAGTTGAATTTTAAGATAATTTTTCTATGATGTTTAAATAATGGGTATTTGTACAAAAGTTCATTTGTGTTTACTTAAATAAATTTGTACCTTGATAGGTAGTTACCATTTCAGTAGTGTTTTGAATTGGTTTCCTTTGTTTTTTACTTTGGTTAATTAACCTTGGTTGATAGTAAACTTTTGTCAGTTTATAAAGAGGTTATTTTAAACAAAACCATTTTAATTTTATATATGAAATTGAGGAGCTAGAAATTTGGCTCAGCAGGTAAAAGTGCTACTGCCGGGGCTGGAGAGATGGCCTAGTGGTTAAGAGCGCCGACCCTCTTACAGAGGACCCTGGTTCGATTCCCAGCACCCACATGGCAGCCGAGAACCGTCTGAAACTCCAATTCCAGGAGAACTCCAGTTCCAGGGGAATCCGACACCCTCTTCTGACCTCCGCGGCATTGCACGACACGGGTGCACAGACTTGCATGCAAACAGTACATTCATACACATACAGAAATAAATAAAATTAAAAAAAAGTGCTTACTGCCAAGCCTGACCATATTAGAACAATCCCCAGACCCTAAATGTTGGAAGGAGGGAACTGATTCCTGAGGGTTATTCTCTTACCTACACACACACACACACACCACACACCCCTTCTTTTCTCTCCCTCTTCCTGTCTCACAGAGATAAATACGTGTTAAAAATAAAAGACACTAGGCTGGAGAGATGGATCAGCAGTTAAGAGCACTGACTGCTCTTGCAGAGGACCTGGGTTCAATTCCCAGCACCCACATGGCAGCCAAGAACCATCTTTAAGCCGGGCATGGTGGCTCATGCCTTTGGTCCTAGCACTTGGGAGGCAGAGGCAGGCAGATCTCTATGAGTTCAAGGCCAGCCTGGTCTACAGAGTGAGCTCCAGGCCAGCTTGGACTAAAGGGAGATGTCTCTGTCTCAAAAAGACAAATAAAAGACAGGCTTATTATTTATATATATATAATATTTTTTCCTCTCATAATTGAGAGCTGTGGTAGGTCTCAATTGTAGAGCACTCAGTTGTAGAGCATTTTCTTAACATGTGCAAAGTCCTGGATTCAGCACTCAACGCCTCATAAAATAATTGTGGCTCTTGGATTTTCTAGGAGAGGTTATAGAGTTTGTGTGTTTTGTCTTTATCCTTTTGAAACAGAGTTTCCCTATAGTCCCAACTGACTGGAGCTCGCTGTTTATACCAGCCTGGCCTTGATCTCACAGAGATCTATCTACCTCTGCCTCATGAGTGCTGGGACTAAAGGCATGTGCCACCAAGCCTGGCTTTGGATTTTCTAAAGAATTTAATTCTATTAAATATTTCATCTTCAAGGAACTTAAACATTTGCTCCATTGCTAGACTTAGATTTTAAACAAAATACAAAATAACAAAATTAGAAATGGTATACTGCTACGTATCATCCTAGGAAAATAAGAAGAAAGTATTTTTACATTTTAAAGCATTGACGACTGGATATATTTCTATCCATTTGAGTTTACCATTGTCATCCCTACCCATTATATTCCCTTAAAGGTTATATAAGATCCTTTCAGTTTCCACACTTATATTTCTCCAAACAAGTTCTCAAATAGAACATGTGATTTCAGTCAAAACCATATGTGCAAGCATGTGTCCTATAAATTTGTGTACTTTGTATCCATCTCTTCTTTTTAGGTATATGCCTAACAAAAGGATTACTGCCCCCATTGAGAATTTCATTGACCTTTTTCTTAAATGTCCTAAAATTAATTAGACTGAGGAAAAATAAAACAAAAAGAAAGGGAAAAAACATGTTTAAATATCAACATTTCAGTTCCATTCTGTCACCTACATATTAGTCTAAACAACCTTCCAAAAAGATTTGCTCTATTTATGAGTACTTACTCAACACAGACTTTGGTGTCATTTAGTCCTATATTTTTTGTCTCAAGCAACTTTTCTCTGTAATCTTCACTTTCTGCATCTGAAAAATTAGTAATATATGTGATAAACAATTTAATACACATAAAACTTATAGCTTGATATCTGGCACAGTGTGTATAGTGGAAGATGCTGTCCTCTGTGCTGAATATAAAAAATGAATAAAATGAACTAGGCATACTCCTATAATCCCAGCACTCAGAAAGCCGAGGCAGGAGAATCAAAGTCTGAAGCCAGCCTGGGCCATGTAATAAGACTCTTATCTAAAAAACGAAGAGTCTTGGAATATAGCTGAGTCCTTGCATAGTATATACAAGGATTCAATTCCCAGCACAATACAGTAATACAAATAAGCTAATAAGTGATTTTTGATTCTTGATAGGGCTACTATAGTTTTTGCTCTCAAAATTTATGACTCTAATCAGTTCCTCTTTTTTTCTACACAGTTTTTCCTTTGAAAGAAATCTGTTTATTTTCTGTTATACAAAAGTCAAAAGTTTTTTCATTAGGAGGAGCCACAACATAACATCTGAGTTGGTTGCAAATTGTCAGTTCAACTTTACCAGTGTAATTCTGTAGCTACAATAAGTAACTTTTCTCTTAGATTTTCAGTATTTCTTTCTACGCATGACTTAAGGGCCATATACTCTAGGAGAAAAGTGACAGTTCATTGACCACGAGAATCTTTTTTTTATCTTTTTTTTTTTTTTTTTTTTTTCCGAGACAAGGGTTGCCTTAGTCCCAGCTGGCCTGGAGGTCGCTATGTAGACCAGGCTGGCCCTGAACTCACAGAGATCCACCTGCCTCTGCCTCCTGAGTGCTAGGATTAAAGGCATGCACCACCAGGCCCGGCCTAAAACATTCTTAGTCACCATGTGAGTGCTAGGAATTGAACACAGCTCCTCTGCTAGAATAGTCAGTGCTCTTAACCGCTGAGCCATCTCTCCAGCCCTGGCCACAGGGATCTTTATCCTAATACCATACCCACATATGCCTCACACATCACCCTGCCCTACCCACATCATATTCTAAATTTTGCCCTTTTTCATATTTTTCAGCTATACGGCTTGCCTCCCAACCCAAATTCCATCAGCCTCATTCCCAAGAAGAAACAAATGTACAGTCTTAGTAAAATTGAACTTATTTTTAAAAATCAACTACTATAACCACATATTCCTTAAAAAACATTCTCTAGGCTCCACTGAACCATCTTTTTACATTATAAAGAGACATTGAATATAGATTTTTATTTTTGGGTTTTCTATCATGAAAAAAATAGTTTGGATAAAGATTTAATGTTGTATGGTCTTCATTTGATTTTTTTTTTTTCCCCCTCCTTCTTTAGGTATGATCCTGATATTCTGTTAGGGTATGAGATTCAGATGCATTCCTGGGGCTACCTCTTACAAAGGGCTGCTGCTTTAAGTGTTGATTTATGTCAGATGATCTCTCGAGTGCCAGGTATGTAGAGTTGTGTTTTATGGTTCACCTATGAAGCCAATTATAAAGTAAATAAAGATAGAATGTTTTTTTAAAAATACTGTTATTCTAGCTTAGTTTCAGTATTAAATTCTGATAAGTTCTAGATATAATACTATTATAGAAAAAAAATAAAAATAAAACAGAAGCTGGCGTGGTGGGCTCACGCCTTTAATCCTAGCACTTGGGAGGCAGAGGCAGGTGGATCTCTGTGTGTTCAAGGCCAGCCTGGTCTACAAAGTGAGCTCCAGGCCAGCTGGGACTAAAGGGAGACCCTGTCTCAAAAAGACAAAAAATAGAGCTGGAGAGATGGCCTAGCGGTTAAGAGCACGGACTGCCCTTGCAGAGGACCTGGGTTCGATCCCCAGCCCCCACAGGGCGGCTGAGAACCGTCTTTAACTCCAGTTCCAGGGGAATCGGACACACCCTCTTCTGACCTCCGCGGCATTGCACGACACGGGTGCACAAACCTACATGCAGACAGTACATTCATACGCATAAAAAATATAAAAAATTAAAAAATTTTTAAAAAAGACAAAAAATAAATTAATTAAAAAAAATAAAATGGAAGAAAAAGATTGTCCAGTCTTATATACTGTTACACGTTTTGGGCTTTTTTCTGTTTTCAGTAATTTTCCATTTTAGACTTCTTTGAAAACTAAGATTAGTTATACCTTATATTCTATCTTTATTAATGCTTCCTTCATACAGTATCCTAGAAGAATTTTCCCATATTATGAGAGAGTCTTCATAGAAATTATTATGAAGCTACATAATATTTCCTTGACTTAAGGAACCATAATTTTCTTCTTTATCTCGTTTTATTTTTTGATCATTTACATGTTTCAAAAAAAAAGACAAGTCTCAAGGAACACTAATCATCTTTGATTTATATTTAAGTCTAAGTCTAAAACTATTAACAGCATAAATTTTGAAGTCTATTCCCTAAAGTTTTCATGCTAATTTTAGGAAGACTAATAATACAACAAAATTATATCAATTTGCAATCATTGTTTTCTTTGTAATTATTAATTGTTTAATATAATTTTTTTAGACAGGGACTACCTCAGATTTTTTCCACAGCTTTTTGGGCTATGTGTTTGGATGTTCAGGAGAGGCTCCTCTAGTGTTCAGGGGCACTTGTTAATTACTTACTTATAACAAGTAAAGAATATGACTTAAATCAGAATGACTGATTGAAAGTCCTGGATTAGGGTTATAGCTCAGTGGTAGAGTGTTTGCTTGTGGTGCTTGAGGTTCTGAGTGTGATCCCCAGAACCACAAAAGGAAGAAAGGAGAGAGGAATGGAAAGGGAAGGGAAGGAAAAGAAGGCTCACATGCTTTTAGAATTACTGGGGAGACTTTGAAGGAGATAATACAGTACAACAGAAAAGGATAGTGGTGTTAATGCACAGATTCTAAAGAAAAGGCTGCCTGGAATTAAAATCCAGTTATGCCATTATCAACTTCTGTAATGGCAAACAAGTTACTTGATTGATCCATGCCTTAATTTATTCATCTTTAGAAAATTGGCAGTAATAGAACATCTTTTTTTTTTAATATGGGGATGGCTTTATACAGTAGAAGCAGGAAATGAGAAATTATTGATAAAAGCTATGAAATTTTAGTTACACAAATTGAGTAAACTCTGAGAATCTAATGTAGAACATGGTAGCCATAATGATCAGTTTTGTAGTGTATGCTTGAATCATTCTAAGAGGGTTTATTTTATTTTATTTTTTGGGGGGGTCATGGTCATTTTTATTCTGAGCATTTGCAGACATTTCCTTGGTCTCTTCAGTACTGAATTCCTTCCTTGTGCTTTCCTTGGCCTGACTCTTGTAGAGTACTTGGAAGACAGGGTCAATGATGAACAACTGCTGCCATATGATGTGATTCTTCTCCAGTACCAAGGCTGTCTCGGTTTCAGTACCTTCTGTAGATTCTCCAAGTGTGTGGGATTTTATGAATTAACTAGGTAACTGGTGCTAGCATCCACAGATGAGGGATACCATTCGTCCTTTGTTTTTCTGGGACTGTGTTACTTCCCTCAGCATGATATCTTCTAGCTCCAGCCATTTACCTGCAAAGCTCATGATGTCATCTTTCTTTACTGCTGCATAGAACTCCATTGTGTAGATGTACACATTTTCTCTATCCACTCATCAGTTGATGGACACTTGGGTTGGTTCCGGTTCCTTGCTATTGTGAAGAGAGCTGCAATAAACATGGCAGTGTATGTATCTCTGTGGTAAGATGAGTCTTGAGGGTACATGCCCAGGAGTGGTATGGCTGGGTCGGGTGGCAAGTTCATTCCAAGTCTTCCAAGGGTTCTCCACACTGCTTTCCATAGTGGCTGTACGAGTTTACATTCCCACCAGCAGTGGATGAGTGTTCCCCTTTCCCCACAACCTCTCCAGCACTTGGTATCATTTGTTTTCTTGATCCTAGCCAGTCTTACTGGAGTAAGATGATATCTTAAAGTGGTTTTGATTTGCATTTCCTTAATGATTAGTGATGTTGAGCAGTTCTTGAGGTGTTTCTCAGACATCTCTAATTCCTCGCTTGTGAAGTCTCTGTTCAGTTCTTTGCTCCATCTATTGAGC
>VZQC01005525.1:981791-1119134 GCA_009823505.1 Rhizomys pruinosus
TTCTATGTGCTTCTTGTATTCATATTGGTTTGTCTTTTTTTAGTTTGGGGAAGTTTTCATCTATTATTCTGTTGCAGATCTGATCAATACCATTCTCTTGGGATTCTTCTCCTTCCTCTATTCCTGTGATGCAGAGGTTTAATCTTTTCATAGTGTCCCACAGTTCCTGGTTGTTCCACTTTTGTGTATTTTAAAATTTTTCATAATCTTTCCTTGAGGTTTTTAGTTGTTCTGTGTTATCTTCCAGGTCTGATAATCTTTGTTCTGCTTCCTCCATTCTGCTTCTGAGGCTTTTTCCATTCCTTTCCTCTTGATTGGATGAGTGTTTGATTTCCTTTTTCATTTCCTCTTCTGATTTCCTCTACTTCTTTTTGGAGCTTCTCAATCTCTTCCTGTAGCTCTTTGCTTCACTGGTTGGTTTCCTTATCTTTTTCAGCATGGGATCTTTTCAGTGTTTCTACTTCTTTCCGGAGTTTGTCATTCTCTCTCTCTAGGTCCTTCTTGAGTTCTTCATTCTCTTTTCTCAGTTCTTTGATTTGCTCTTTATAATCTTGTAATTCTTTAAATATGTTCCCAATTGTGTTTCTGTTATCTGTGTCCTGGGGCATCCCCAGAGGGATCCCACTGTAGGAATCTTCCATAGGGTTGGTAGAGCTTGGTGGGGGATTATCCTGCCCCTTTCCCATGTTGTCTCTTCTTCGTGTTCCTGGCATATGGGCTTCTCCTTGCCTGCCTTCCTGCGTTTCCGCTGGTCTCAGGAGATCTCAGATGGCAGTAATAGAACTTCTAAGTTGATTATAACAGTTTCTGAAAAGATACTAAACATTATCTCTTTAGTATAAAGAAAGCAATGAAGAGTGTGTGGGTGAGTGTATGTGACCTTTGAGGTGACGGGATCCTGGTTTAGAATACTAATTACTTTACTGTAGGATAGTGGGACAAGATGTAATGTTTCTGAGTAGAATTTTGTAATACAAATGAGCTTATAGAGTGTGCACTAACATAAAAGAAAAAATGTTGGTAAAGTTCCTAGAACATAATAGATGTAGAGAATAAAATGGATGTTTTAATTATTCTAGAACCTTAAGAACATTCATTATATCTGCTTTTTTTCTTTTTTTCTAATATCTGCTATTATTTTATTCTCAGTAAAATCATTACTTAAGCCAGGCGTGGTGGCGCATGCCTTTAATCCTAGCACTTGGGAGGCAGAGGCAGGCGGATCTCTGTGAGTTCAAAGTCAGCTTGATCTACATAGCTCCAGGCCTGCTGGGACTAAAGGGAGACCCTGTCTCAAAAAGAACAAAAATAAAAATAAATCATTACTTAAACTAGACTGAGTTCTATTTGCTGTGACAAATTTTCATAGTTTTCCGTAAATAGTTAAGAGAATTTTCTCCTGAGTATATCAAATTTTGAGAAAATTTTATTAAAAATTATCATTTAGGGCCGGGATGATGGTTTAACTCGTAAAGTGTTTACTGTACAAGCATGAGAACCTGAGTTGGATTCCCATACAAAAAAGTCTCGTATGGTGTTAATGAACCTGTAATCCGAATTCTGGGGAGGTGAGGACAGGAGGATCCCTTTGGCTTGCTGACAAGCCAGCCTAGCTGAATCAGTGAGCTCTAGGTTCAGAGACTGTCTCAATAAAATAGGGTAGAGATTGAGGAGGATACCTAACATCAACATCAGCCTCTGTTTACCATGTATACACATGAACATAAACCTACCCTATCCTCCCTTCACCAGCTTCCCCCCCTCCCCCCCACAAGAAATGACCAGTTTGGGGGGGGGGTTGGTTTGGTTTGGGGTGTGTGGGTGTGTGTGTGTGTGTGTGTGTGTGTTTTGAGATGGGGTTTCCCTGTAGCCTCAGCTGTCCTGGATCTCACTTTGTCGACCAGGCTGGCCTTGAACTCAGAGATCCACCTGCCTCTACCTCCTGAGTGCTAAGATTAAAGGCATGAGCCACCATGCCTGACTAAGAAATGACCAGTTTAACAATGGACATTTTTAGTTTCATTTGAGACATAGTCTTGCTATATAGCCTAGGTTTGCCTTGAAACTCAGTCTTTCTGCCCTTGTTCCTGAGTCCTGGGATTACAAGCATGAAACACTATATGCTCAACATCAATACAGTGCTAAAGACAAAAAAGAAAATTCTATAGCATCAGGTGTTAATAAACGTAGCAGCAAAAATTACAAATGTTTTCTTGAATTTTTGTGCATTTCACATAAAACCTCTTAATTGTTTATGTACCCTCTCCCCTACCTGCTTACCTCATCATATTTCGTGCATTCTGTCATATATGTTAAGCCCTATCAAGTCAAGTTAATGTAGCCATACGTCCCTTAGTGCAAGTTAATCCACAGCATACCTACCATAGGGTAGGTTTATGTTCATGTGTATACATGGTAAACAGAGGCTGATGTTGATGTTAGGTATCCTCCTCAATCTCTACCCTATTTTATTGAGACAGTCTCTGAACCTAGAGCTCACTGATTCAGCTAGGCTGGCTTGTCAGCAAGCCAAAGGGATCCTCCTGTCCTCACCTCCCCAGAATTCGGATTACAGGTTCATTAACACCATACGAGACTTTTTTGTATGGGAATCCAACTCAGGTTCAGCCTATCTAGAGTCTGTTCCTTAAAGAAGATCAACTCTCCCTTACCACACAGTAATCAGCTGCCAATAGTTCTTCAGCTTAAATTGGAGCCTGCTGTCCATTTCCCCAGTTCCATGCTGAGTTTTTTTTTTGCTTGCGTTGGCATGGGTCTTGTTCATGCTGACACCATTGCTATAGGTTTATATGAACAAGGTCCCAGGAGCCTATAAGACTCCGTTTCCATGTGATCATCCACCCCCCTCCGCTCTTACAGTCTTTCCACCTTCTCTTCCACAATGATCCTTGAGCCCTGGGGTGGGTGAAATTTTAATACAGCGGTCATGTCCAGAGACCCACACTCTGCAGATTCTCATTCTCTATGCTTTGGCCATTTGTGGCCTTTTGTGTTCGTTGCCCTCCCAAGATTAAAGACAAAAGGTTTAATATTTAAATATATGTAGTCATCTCTCAGTATAGAGAGGTCATATCTATGGAGTCAACTAACAATTGATTAAAAAAAACAAAAAAACACATGGGGAGAACTGGCACCCAGGAACAGAGCATTTTGCTCCTCTCAGAATGAATGGAAACCCGAAATTGGATGCTTGTACCCAAAATCAGCAGGATTTCATCCAGCACTTTTCCCATATTGTCAAGGGGCTGACTGAGGATGAGCTGGAACATGCAGAAGAGACAGGAGATGCCATTACTTGACTAAAGGAGATCCTGGAGTTCAGTGCCATAGGAGGCAAATACAATTGGGGTTTGACTGTGCCGCAAGCATTTCCGGAGCTGGTGGAGCCAAGTAGACAGGTTGCTGATAGTCTCCAGCAGGCCCTGACTGTGGGCTGGTGTGTAGAACTGCTCCAAGCTTTCTTCCTTGTGTCAATGATATCATGGATTCTTCTCTCACTTGCTCGGGCCAGATCTGCTGGTATCAGAAGCCAGGCATCTGTTTGGATGCCATCAATGATGCTCTATTTCTGAAAGCCTATATCTACCACCTGCTCAAGTTCTGCTGCTGGGAGCAGCCCTACTACCTGAACCTAATGGAACTCTTCCTCCAGAGTTCCTTTCGGACTGAGATTGAGCAGACCCTGGACCTTATCACAGCACACCCCAGGGCCATTTGGATCTCAGTAGATACACTGAAAAGAGGTACAAATCTATTGTCAAGTACAAGGCAGCTTTCTACTTCTTTTTGCCCATCACAGCTACCATTTACATGGCTGGCATTGATGGGGAGAAGGAGCACGCCAGTGCCATGAAGATCCTGGTGGAGGTGGCAAGTTCTTTCGGATCCAGGACGATTACCTTGACTTCTTTGGGAACCCCAGTGTGACTGGAAAGGTTGGCACTGACATCCAGGACAACAAATGCAGCTGGCTGGTGGTTCAGTGTCTGCAATGAGCCACTCCACAACAGTGCCAGATCTTTGAGGAGAACTACAGGCAGAAGGACCCCGAGAAAGTGGTAGAGTTGGCACTATGTGAGGAGCTGGACCTGCCAGCTGTGTTCCAGAAGCACAAAGAAAATAGTTACACCCGCCTTCAGAGTCTTATCCAACAAAATGCTGCACCCCTGCCCCCATCCATCTTCTTGGAGCTAGCCAAAAAGATCCACAAGCAGAGAAAGTGACCTAGAGATTGCTAGGGCCGGGAGGGAGGGCACTCAATAAATTAATATACAATCTTAAAAGAAAAACCACATCAATTTTTTTAAATTTTTATTTATTTTTTATGTGTATGAATGTACTGTCTGCATGTAGGTCTGTGCACCCATGTCTTGCAATGCTGTGGATGTCAGAAGAGGGTGTCAGATTCCCCTGGAACTAGAGTCAAAGATGGTTCTCACCTGCCATGTGGGTGCTGGGGATTGAACCCGGGTCCTCTGCAAGAGCAGTAGGCGCTCTTAACTACTAGGCCATCTCTCCAGCCCAAACTCTTTTTTTCTTTTTTTTTAAATTTTATTTATTTTTGTATGTGTATGAATGTACTGTCTGCATGTAGGTTTGCACCCGTGTCGTGCAATGCCACAGAGGTCAGAAGAGGGTCTCGGATTTCCCTGGAACTGGAGTTCTCCTGGAATTGGAGTTACAGATGGTTCTTAGCCACAATGTGGGTGCTGGGGATCGAACCCGAGTCCTCTGCAAGAGCAGTCGGTGTTCTTAACCACTAGGCTATCTCTCCAGCCCCCCAGCCCCAATTCTTAACAACTATTTACATTGTACTATTTATTATAAATAGTATCACTGTTATGTATAGATCTTACACAAGTACTAAGCTATTTCATGTAAGGAGTTGAGTTTATTTTGGTGTGCTATCCTAGACCCAATCTAATGTAGATACTAAGGGATACATATGTCTATTATATAGAAAAAAAGAAGAGAATATGTGTGTGTTGATGTATTTTTCAAAATTTCATCATAATTTGAGCTGGAGACATAGCCTAGTGGTTAAGAGCACCGACTGCTCTAGCAGAGGACCCGGGTTCGATCCCCAGCACCCACATAGCGGCTGAGAACTGTCTTCAACTCCAGTTCCAGGGGAATCTGACGCCCTCTTCTGACCTCCGCGGCATTGCACGACACGGGTGCACAAACCTACATGCAGACAGTACATCCATACACATAAAAAATAAATTCATTAAAATAAAAAAATTTCATCATAATTTAAGAAAGAAAAATTGTTTTTGTTAAAATAGTGATCTTTCTCTTTTTCTAATACAAAATAGACTGGATTGCATTTTACCTTTAGTTTTCATTCTTAATATTTCTATTGTTCTCATTTGCTTTGGAATAATTTACATAAAAGTTTGTTTTCTGTGAGTCTTGATACAGTCTGCATTCATTTCTATAGATGACAAAGTTGAAAACAGATTTTCAGCTGAAAAAGATGACTATGGATCAGATACAATGAGTGAGATAAATATTGTTGGCAGAATCACATTAAACCTTTGGAGAATCATGAGAAATGAGGTATGGTTTTCTGAAATTTTGGGGAATGAGATCAGCAGTTTAATCTTTACAGAGTATTAATATAAATTATTCTTTTGTTTTGTGATTTATTATCCTACAGAAGAATTACAGTTTAATGTTATTTTAATTTTTTCCATTTGTATCTAACAACAACTAGAAAAATCTGTATTATCATATGTAACTATAATACCAGCACTTTGGAAATTAAAACAGGAAAATCGTGAATCTATAGTATAGTGAAATTCTTAAAAATAAATAAAGTCAGCCAGGGTTACTGGTACATACCTTTAATCCCAGCACTCAGAGGTAGAGGCAGGTGGATCTCTATGAGATCAAGGCCAGTATGACCTACATAGTGAATTCTAGGTCATCTGGGGCCACAGGGAAAATAAGTATCTACAGCTATAATAAAATATTGTAGTATTTATGTTTAATATTATATAATTTCATCATTTTAAGGGGAAAAAAACTAGCCTTTGCAAGGAATGTCTCAAACTTCAAAAGAACTAGGCTAAATTAATAAGTTAAGTTGGAACTAGGCCACATTTTTTTCAATTTTTTTTATTGTTATTAAACTCTTTCCATACATCATACATCATTTTTCAACCAAATTTAGAGTCACTTCCCTTTCCATGCTCCCCACCCCACCCCACCCGAGTTCCTACACTCTGCCATACATGTCTTACATCTTTTTCTGAGTCTTTCCAGAGGTTTTTTTGTTTTGTTTTGTTTCTTCAAAGCAGAGGCTTATTGTTTGGGGGAGAACTTCACTGTTTCAGTCTTTTTTTTCCCCCCAGTTCTTTTGTTGTTGTTGTTGTCTCCAATTTGTATTGCATGCATACACACACACACACACACACACACACACACAATCACCTGAATTGGAGGGGGGTTTTTTGGTTTGCTTGTTTGTTTGTTTTGCTAAAAGATGTCCTGTTTTCCTTAAGGAAGTGTTTGAAGGTTCCTCCTTGGCAAGCCCAAACAACCATCAATCTTGCCCTTGTGTGCCACACAGAGTCTTTCCCTCCCAAGGTCACCCAAATGAGGGAACTAGGCCAAATTTTAAGAAGTTAAAGTTTAAGAGAAGATACTTGGAAATAGTAATAGCAACATTCAATTAAGGATTTGATGTCTTTTTTGTTGAATAATTACAACAAGCTATCCCATTAATTTGCATTTAATTTGCCAATTAATATCCGGTTTTTCACACACAAAAAACCTTCTCTGACTTACTATAAAATATTTATATCTTTGACATTGTTTGCTCTCAGTGAAATATAATGATACACTATAAATTAGTCTGTTAACTAGATTTTGGACTTTGGCTAATAACTGCTAAAATATTTGTATGCCTTAAGGGGCTGGAGAGATGGCCTAGCAGTTAAGAGTGTCTACTGCTCTTGCAGAGGACCTGGGTTCGATCCCCAGGTGGCTGAAAACCGTCTTTAACTCCAGTTCCAGGGGAATCCGACACCCTCTTCTGACCTCCGTGGCATTGCATGACACGGGTGCACAAACCTACATGAAAATAAATTAAAAAAAAATTTTTTTAATTGTATGCTTTAATGGCTTCTCCTCTTTGAAACTCCTTTTTCATTATCCAGTTTGCATTTTACTCTTAAAATTTACTGATCTTTGTAGATGTCTTGGATTTATGTTAAACATTTGACTTTCCAAGTATGCCTGGGCACATGATAATATGCTAGAAAAAGAAATAGGTTCTTTATAACATTCAGGTATCGCCATTTTTCCTCTTGTTTCCTCTTGGTACTGTGAATCTAAAGTTATACTCATATTTGATCTAAGTTGAAACTGTACATTATAAGAATCTACTTGGGGGCTGGAGAGATGGCCTAGCGGTTAAGAGTGCCAACCGCTCTTGCAGAGGACCCGGGTTCGATCCCCAGCACCCACATGGCGGCTGAGAACCGTCTGAAACTCCAATTCCAGGAGAATTCCAGTTCCAGGGGAATCCGAAACCCTCTTCTGACCTCCGCGGCATTGCACGACACGGGTGCACAGACCTGCATGCAGACAGTACATTCATACACATACATAAATAAATAAAAAAAAAAAAGAATCTACTTGGGGTTAATTTTGTGTGGGTGTGTGTGCGCGCAGGTTTACATATACGCATACCTGTGGAGGCTAGGTATGGTTCCTCAGGAGTTGTCCATCTTGTTTATTGAGAAATTGGCAATTTTTATAAAATCCTGGATAAACTTTGTAGACTGTGCTCAAGGTATTCTGAAATACCACAGCTCAAAGTCAGAGTTCAAAGTTTTTTTTCTAGATTTGGATACTTCTAGAGGCTCTTTTATGTCTTTATATTTTGTAAATGTTATTTTTATGTGTATGAGTTTTGCCTGCATGTATGTGCACATGTGTTGTGTAGTCCCTACAGAGATCAGAAGAGAGTGTCAGATCAGATCTCCTGGAACTGGAGTTAAGGACAGTTATCAGCTGTCATATGGGTGCTGGGAACTGAACCCAGGTCCTCTGCATGAGCAGCCGGTGCTCTTAACCAGTGAGCCATCTCTCCAGCCACTGTCTTTATATTTATCTATTTCTGTCATGATGCCTAGTAGTTTCTAAGTTCTATGATAGTTTTGCAAATCTGACTTTGAATGTAATAACTTGTGCTGTACCCCCTGGACTTGGGAATCTTTAATGACAAACATATTAGATATATGTTAGTTGTTTGAATGAAGGTAACCCAGAAAACTAGATATACTTGCAGATCTTCTGGATTACAAACTTAATCTAGGCCTTTCAAATTTTGCCAAGTGATTTGGCAGGTATAGAGCAGTATTAGATGTAACCATTTAGATTTTTCCATTTAAGAACCTAATTTTATATATGTTAACACTCTTTTTTTTTTAATTTCTTAATTTATTTTTGTATGTGTCTGAATGTACTGTCTGCATGTAGGTTTGTGCACCCGTGTCATGCAATACTGCCGAGGTCAGAAGAGGGTGTCGGATTCCCCTGGAACTAGAGTTCTCCTGGAATTCGAGTTACAGGCAGTTCTTAGCCACCATGTGGATGCTGGGGATCCAGCCCGGGTCCTCTGAAAGAGCAGTCGGTGTTCTTAACCGCTAGGCTATCTCTCCAGCCCCACACTCTATTTTCTAATAATGTCTTCTCCATATATCCCTTCTCATTATATTCATCTCTTTCCTCATTGTCTGCATTCTGAGAAAGCCATTTAAGTTTAATCTCTATACCACTTATTCGATTTTTTAAGACATCTGTTGTATTTCCTGCTTTCAGTGTCATTTTTATTGTTATTATCAAGTGTCTTTACAATCTTTTGTCATTGAAATATGTCAACCCTTTACATCATCCTATTGTTCTTTCTACCATTTTTTGCAGCCTGTCGGAAAGAGGATGGGGTAGGGAGGAGAGAATGTGAATATGTACAGTTACCATTGAAGTATAGAAATTAACAGATTTTAAGGAAGAAAGACTGGTTTGGGTCACTGCACTGAGATGAGATTAACATTCAGTCCCTGTTTTATATTTTCTGAGTTATAGATATAAGAAATATTTGTCCAGTAAGCTCTTCATAGTTTCTAATTGTGATTCAGTTGTAACAGATAATATTTACAGTTAGCTTTCCTATCTTATATGAAAAGTTCAAAGTGGTATTTGGACTTTTTAAAACAAAATGTGCTACATAAAATATAAGCATTATTATGGTGCCTTATTCTCTTCGTTTTGTTTTGTTAGGTTGCTCTAACTAACTACACTTTTGAAAATGTGAGCTTTCATGTTCTTCATCAGCGTTTCCCTCTTTTTACCTTTCGAGTCTTGTCAGATTGGTTTGATAACAAGACAGATCTATACAGGTAACGTTTACAGCTCTGAAAAAAATATTACAGCTTTTTTTTAAAAATCAGCATTAGTGAGCTATATATTGTATACAACAAAATGCACACATTTAAATTATATTGCTCTATGACTTTAAAGAAAATATTTTTTCACTCTGTAACCAATACCAAGTCATGATAAGGAAGATATCTAATACCCTGAGAATACCTTTAAACAAATTTATAGTCAGTCTACCCAAAACCTAATTGTCCAGGTAAATACTACCTGGATTTCTATTAGTGGATTATTTTTTCCAGCTTTAGAATTTAATATAAATGGAAACATTAATAATCTATCCTTACATGCCTGACTTCTTTGAAGAAACTCACCATAATGTTTTCTTTCCACTGTGTTGAGATTGAATATGTGGCATTTTAATTTTTATTATTCAGTAGTGTTCAATTATATGAAATATACAGTGATTTATTTATTCAACTCTTAATGCACCTTGGTGTGGTTTATAAGTATTATGAGTAAAACTATTGTATAATAAAAATGTATACAAATCTTTATGTGAACATATATTTTAATTTCTATCATTGTGAAATTTCTGGGCCACAAGTCTCCTTAACATTTTAAGAAATTGCCAGTCTTTGGTAATTATCTATTGAAAGTCTGCTGGAAATAACACTTGGCTCAGTGTTTATCAGAAAATATCTTTATTCCATATTTTTAAATTATATTTTCACTGCTTCATTCTAGGCTCAAATTCTGCTTTGCTTTGTTATTTTTCACTTTAGAGATTTTCATCCCCTTTCATAGTTTCTCATAAGTCAATTGTCATTTACATTTTTCTAGTATGTACAGTTCAGTTGATTCATTTTTTACATTTTGTTGTTGTTGTTGTTTTTTAGTACAAGACAGGGTCTCTATACATACCCTGGGGTAGCCTTGCAGTCTGTGTAACCCAGGCCTGACCTCATATTTTCCTTCCCTCAGCCCCCTCACTTGTATGCACATCCCAACACCCAACTCATTATTTTATATAAGCCTTAGAGTGGATGCAGAGGGAGGTATTCATTTCTCCTGGTCCAGACTTTAGATGTTCCTGTTTTCCTAGGACACAGGGATAAGCTTTCTCAGCATCTAAGTTCTTTCCACAGCAGCAATAGACCATTGCTTTGTGCAACTGCCAGGTTCTGAATCCAGATAGGTTTCCTGGCCATCCTTCAATAGCAGTGTTTTCTTCTACTTTTTTCTTGGTAGCAGTATTCCTTTGCTTGGGTTCTAGACTAAACCTTATTCTAGAGCAAAAACTATTGCATGATTTTCCTAATCTCTCAGCTGATTTTTAAAAATTATTTAATTTACATGTATGAGTGTATTGCCTGCATGTATGTAAGTGCACTCATGTCATGCAGTGCCTGGAGAAGAGACAAGGGCATCAGATCCCCTGGAACTGGTGTTATGGATTGTTGTTAGCTGCCATGCAGGTGCTGGGATTCAGACTCAGGTCTTCTACAAGAACAGTCGGTCCTCAATTGATGAGCCATCCCTCCAACCCCTCAGCTGATTTTTAAAAGAAGAGAGTAATAGAGTCTCTTCACTCTGGGATTACTAGGCCTCTACCCCCAGTACTCTGTCCATTCTGCCTCAACTCAGTTCTTAAGCAGGTATTTTCTTGTAACCCTGTTCCAGTTTTATTGAGCTTATTTTCATATCAGCCATCAGGTAGTCATTCACAACAAACTCTACTTGTTTCTGACCCTCAGCACCTCCGATATCTGACCTCCAATCTCTAGTTCCCCATCCTACCACTTCCAGCTATGAGTTCCCTGAACTCTTAAGCTCTACTTGGCTTATGACAGCTATATTCTGCATAGACTAGCATACTGTATACTTGTTTAGGAAATCGTCTCTATATTGAGCTGAAGTTTACCTCCTAAGTTTCTTTTCCTAAGAAGACAGTCTTTCATTGTCTATTGTTCTTTGCCCCAAAACCATTACCCTGAGTCTGTGTCCAGGCAGGAGACTTGGTACTCCATCATAGTTGAAAGTGAAAGTTATTGCCTCTACTGCTTCTACTGCTTCTTTAAGAGAAAAGTTGTAATAAGTTGAAATAAGAAAGCCCAGAGTTAAGGATATAGCTTAATGGTACAGTGCCTGCTTGGCTCTAGATTTTGAATCCCAGCACCACAAAAAAAAAAAAAAAAATTAATGTTTCTGGTATTTAAAATGAGTGCATTTTTAGCTTATTGAAAGGTAATGCTAAATGGTAGTGAAGACAGAAATATACAGCTTTAAAAACAACTTCATATATGAAAATAGTTTTCTGATTACATATTGTTTTCCGTTCTCTTTTGAGGAATATCAGGAAGTAAAGTGAAAACTATAGTAAGGACTAGACTTGACTAGAAAAATGAGGTTATAGCTCAGTTTCTTTACCATGTGCAAGGAAATAATGTGTAAAAACCAATAAATAACACATTTATATTCAACTTAACATTAAAAACTATATTTGAGCCAGTCATAGTGGCGTACACCTTTAATCCTAGCACTTGGGAGGCAGAGGCAGGTGGATCTTTGTGAGTTTAAGGCCAGCCTGATCTACAGAGTGAGTTCCAGGACAGCTGGGGCTACAGGGAGACCCTGTCTGAAAAAGACAAAAAAAAAAAAATCTATATTTGATTATAGTTGATATAGTACTAAGTGCATAGTTGTTTGTTTTTTTAATGTGTTAGAGTGTTGTGCCTATATATAGGTGCATCCATGCATGCAATGCCATGCAGGCCAGAAGATGGTATCAGATCCCCTGGAAATGGAATTATAGATAGCTCTTAACTGCCATGTGGGTCCTAGGAACTGAACCTGGGTCCTCTAGGGGGGCAACCAGTGCTCTTAACTGTCAAGCCCCTCAGTGCAGCCCCTACAGTGCATGTTATACTACCTTTAATTAGGCATTACACAGGATAAGAAATACCATTTTTGCCAACTGGAATTGGGTTAGCAACATCAAGGAAAATTTTTTAAATAATTACTCTTATCCTCAATACCTGTTAATAAGGACTGTTTTGAAAATTTTAAATATTATTCCCCTGAAATTTTCTAACATTTAACTCCTTAATGAATATAATTTGTTTAAAGGTTCTTATTGTGACTCTTAACAAGTAACTTATTTTCACTATGTTGGTTTGGGGGACAAAACAGCTTTTTTCTTGTATTCATGACATGGATTCTTTCTTTGCAGATGGAAAATGGTGGATCATTATATTAGCCGTGTCCGTGGAAATCTGCAAATGTTAGAACAGCTGGACCTAATTGGGAAAACCAGTGAAATGGCCAGACTATTTGGTATTCAGTTTTTACATGTGTTGACAAGAGGTTCACAGGTAGAAAATTTTCTTGTACCCTTTAAAATTGCATATAAAGGTTATTTATTTTTTTATGTTTTGAGCTGTTTGAAATGTGTTTTTTTTATTTAAAGATTTATTATGTAAATTTATTGTGTGTGCCCTGTGAGTTTATGTGTATCATCTGTATTCAGGTGCCCACTGAGGTCAAAGGGCATCAGATTACTTGGAACTGGAGTTGCGGGTGGTTGTGTGCCACCTGTTGTGGATGCTGGGAACTGAGCCTGCATCCTCTGTAAGAGCAACAAGTACTCTTAACCACTGAGCCATCTCTCCAGCCTAGAAATGACTTGGTTATTTTATTTTATTTTACTTTAACTTTATCACTACCTAATCAATACCAGAGTAATCATACCTTATGTGATTAAAGACATCCCCTAGCCATGAGGGAAACAAGAAAGAAGGTCTAACTGATGTTAGACATTTCTAAATTTTGCTTATTCCAACTCCTAACAGATATTAGTCAATATTAGTTACACCTGAAAATTGACTAAAAATACTGTATAGTTAGAATGTAAAAAATTATGCAGTCTTGACTAGGTGTAGTGGTGCATGCCTTGAATCCCAGCACCTTGGGAGGCAGAGGCAGGTAGATAGCTGTAAGTGGAAATAAACCTGGAATGATCTACATAATGGGTTCCAAGCCATCTGAGGCTACATAGTGAGATGCTGTCTTTTAAAAACAAAAATAAAATCATGCAGGGTTGGGGATTTAGCTCAGTGGCAGAGCACTTGTCTAAACAAGTGCAAGGTTCTGGGTTCAGTCTTCAGCTCCAGAAAAAAATAATCATGCAATCTTAATCTGAAGGGGAAAACCATCCACCAAGTATTATATAGTCATATGACCAGTATACTTACATTTAGATAACATTCTCTTCTCACCTCCCTTCCTGCTTTGTAGTACCGTGTGGAGTCAATGATGTTGCGTATTGCTAAACCAATGAACTATATTCCTGTGACACCTAGTATTCAGCAGAGATCCCAAATGAGAGCCCCACAGTGTGTTCCCCTCATTATGGAACCTGAATCTCGCTTCTATAGCAACTCCGTTCTTGTTTTGGATTTCCAGTCACTGTATCCTTCAATTGTGATTGCATACAACTACTGTTTTTCTACCTGCCTTGGCCATGTGGAGAATTTGGGAAAGTAAGATTTCTTTTTCATATTTAAAGTTATGTTATTAGCCGGGCATTGTGGTACACGCCTTTAATCCTAGCACTTGGGAGGCAGAGGCAGGCGGATCTTTGTGAGTTCAAGACCAGCCTGGTCTACAGAGTGAGCTCCAGACAGCTATGGCTACAGGGAAACCCTGTCTCGAAAAGACCAAAAAAAAAAAGTTATGTTATTGTTCTTTATATGTTAAAATTACATTTTTTCTTTGTGTGTCTCTGTACTTCACATTGTTCTTAAGGGTAAAGATTGATTGGGCTATATAGCACAGCTAACCCATTTGTTGCAGTTAACTAATTGACAGCGGATCATGATATGATTCGATTTCATGAATGAATGGTTCATGTTGAAGAGGATCATGATACAGACAGATAGATTAGCCTTCCACCTTTCTGTTTTACTCTTCATAAAAGTTAGTAGTTTCCAGCCAGGCGTGGTGGCGCACACCTTTAATCCTAGCACTTAGGAGGCAGAGGCAGGCGGATCTTTGTGAGTTCAAGGCCAGCCTGGTCTACATAGTTCTAGGACAGCTGGATCTCCAGGAAGCAAAAAAAAAAAAAAAGTTAGTAGTTTCCTTTAGAATAAAATTATTTTTAACTGAACTTTCACTGTAATTTGAAAATAATGATTCTATAATTCCAACTGTCACCTCCTCTTTGTTATGATTTTTTTTTTTTTTTTGGCTTTTTGAGACAAGGTCTCCCTGTAGCTCTGGCTGTCCTGGAACTCACTTTGTAGACCAGGTTGGCCTTGAATTCACAAGAGATCTGCCTGCCTCTGCCACCCAGGTGCTGGGATTAAAGACGTGTGCCACCACACCCGGCCCAGGTTATGATTTTTTAAAGCTAGGATTAACTCTTAGTCATGTAAAATGAGTGAGAATAACATTTTAAATTCTCAAAGGAGGGGATATTTTTGTTGAATTAAAGAAATAAGGAATCTTCTCTTTGATTTTGTGAACTTGAGGCCAGCTGTTGTGGTCTATTCTGGTATACTGTTTAACAGGCATCATTTGTGGAAATTGTGTCAGTAATCCATTGTGATTAAGAAGGGAATTTGGGGGCTGGAGAGATGAGTCATCAGATAAGAGCATTGATTGCTCTTGCAGAGGATGCAGGTTCAATTCTCAGCACCTACATGGCAACTAACAACATCTGTAACTCCAATTCCAGGGAATGCAACACCCTCTTCTGACCTCTGAGGGCATTGCACGACATAGGTGCACTTACACACATGCAGGCAATACACTCATACACAAAAATTAATAAAATTTTTTTGAAAAAAGGGAATTTATCTTTTTACTTACGTTTTTCTTAATATAACATCATATGTTGACTTAAAATTTTATAATTCAGGAAATGTTTCTTTTGATAAACAGTGTATATTTGAAGAGCTTTTGGTGATGAACCAAGTATTCATATTATTAAGTGCATGAACTCATGTTTAGATGTTTGAAAATGAATTCGTGATGAAATTAGAGAGATGCCTAAAAGCTGCTCTATTCTATCATTTAAGAAAGTATTTGCTTAATATTTTCTTTCTTAACAGGTATGATGAGTTCAAATTTGGCTGTACCTCTCTAAGAGTACCTCCAGATTTACTTTACCAAATTAGGCATGATATCACAGTGTCCCCCAATGGAGTAGCTTTTGTCAAGGTAATACTCTCTTATAAATGAAAATAATCAACTGTTGCTTAACTTTGGAGGACAAATTGTTGGCACATAACAGAAAACAAAAAGGCTACATTTACTTGAATATTTTGTTTCATAAAGTCAAAAACAAACGTTCTCAGAGATCATTTCAAAGAAAAACAGCCATCTTGTTTTGGTTGAATTTAGATTTAAAATGTTTTCAGTTGTTACATTTATTGAAGGAACTAAATGGGCATTTCTAACATCTGCCTTCCGCTAAAATCTTGGAGGTATAATTAGCAATTTGATGGTTAAAGGATGTTATCTACAAAAATTTAAATTGCTTTAATGTGTACACTCTACAGACTTGTTTTCTATATGAGTTTAAACTGAGCCCATCATAGGTGCAATGTTACTCTAGTATGTTTAATGATTACATTTTTAAGAAGATACCCAAACAAGCAATAGGGTCTCTTTTCTTTTTGTTTACCCTTCAAAAAGAGACTGAGGAAAGCCTCCTAAATTAACAAAGAAAATAGGTTTAGGAGACTATGTTGCCTCTTCTATGCCAACTTCATTCTTTTTCTATTTTCTTGGCAGTGAATATGTGAGACTTATAAAGTAAGAGTGTTTTGTTTAGTGGTAGAGCAGACCCCACCAGCCATCAAATTCATTCTGGTATGATAAGAGATACCATAAAACTATAATTAGCAATGTAGACGTGAAGAAAATTTTTTTATTAAAAAAGCTCATATTCTTGCCAGGTACGGTGGTGCACACCTTCAATCCCAGTACTCAGGAAGCAGAGACAGGTACATCTCTGTGAATTCAAGCCCAGCCTGGTCTACATAGTAAGTTCCAGGACAGCTGGAGCAACAAGGAGATCTTTTGTCAAAAAGACAAAACAACAACAAAACAAGTTTATATTCTTAGAAAAATTTAAAGTAGACTATTTCCAATGTTTGATACAAAGTCTAGTTGGAAACATGGAAATTGATTTTTTTTTTATCTCCAATGTTTAAAAAAGTTGTTTTCAAGTCACATTTTTGTCCAAAAAAAAGAATGAACCTAGAGGTGAAAGGCCTCTATCATAAAAATTAAAAAGCACTGAAAAAATAAATCTAAGAAACTAGGTAGAAAAGCTTTCTCATATCCATGACAAAATATTGTTAAAGTACCATGCTACCACAAGCAAACTACAGATTTAATGTTTCAATGAAAATACCAGTGACCTTCACAAACTGGGAAAAATAACCCTAAAATACATATGGAAGCACAAATGATACCAAATAGCAAAAGTCGATTGTAAGCAAAAAAAAAAAAAAAAAATTGATGGAGGGGAGGCATCATAATACCTAATTTCAAAATATACTGCAAAGCCAATTAATAAAAACTGCGTAGTATTAGCATAAAAACAGACACACAGACCAAAGGAACAAAACCAAAAAAAAAAAAAAAAAAAAATCAATTCTTTTTTTTTTTTTTTTTTTAACATTCTTTTTTTTTTATTTTTTATTTTTTCTCTGTGTGTATCAATGTACTGTCTGCATGCAGTCTGTGCACCCGTGTCGTGCAATGCCGCGGAGGTCAGAAGAGGGTTCAGATTCCCTGGAGCTGGAGTTCTCCTGGAATTGGAGTTTCAGACGGCTCTCGGGCGCCATGTGGGTGCTGGGGATCGAACCCGGGTCCTCTGTAAGAGCAGTCGGCGCTCTTAACCGCTAGGCCATCTCTCCAGCCCCCAGATTCTGACAAAGTACCAGAAACATACATTGGTAAAAAGTTACTGCAACAAACAGTGCTTGGAAAACTGGCTATCTACATATACTATATCTACATTTCATCCTATATTTTAAAAAATCACTTCAAAATAAATTAAAGGCCTTAAACTTTGAAACTACTCCAGAAGAAATACTTCAAGAAATTATCACAGGCAACAGTTTCCTGAATAGGACTCAAATAGCTCAAGAAATACAAGCTAGAATTAACAGATGGGATTACATCAAATTTAAAACCTTCTGAATTAACAGATGGGATTACATCAAATTTAAAACCTTCTGAATTAACAGATGGGATTACTTCAAATTTAAAACCTTCTGAAAAAAATCCCTGAGCTTGGGAGGGAGAGGCAAGCAAATCTCTTTGAGATCAAAGCCAGCTTAATCTCCATAGCAAGTTCCAGGCCAGCTGTGGCTATAGAGAGACCCTGTCTCAAAAAGACCAAAAAAAAAAAAAGTAAAAATAAAAGCTTCTAAATAGCAAAGGAGACAATCAAGAGTAAAAGAGAATGGAAGACACCTTGCCAGCTGAGTATCCAACAAGATGAATAGCCAAAACAGTAACTCAATTCCCAACAGCTACGTGGCAACTAATAGCCATTTGTAACTCCAGTTCCAGGAGGAATCTGATGCCTTCTTCTGACTCCTTGGGCATTGCAACGACAAGGATACACTTACGTGGAGGGACTACACTCATACACATAAAATATTTTTTAAAAAAGAAAAATATGATGGCCAGGCATGGTGACGCAGGCCTTTAATCCTAGCACTTGGGAGGCAGAGGCAGACGGATCTTTGTGAGTTCAAGGCTAGCCTGGTCTACAGAGTGAGTTCCAGGATAGCTGGGGCTACAGGGAGACCCTGTCTCGAAAAGACCAAAAAAAAAAAAAAATGAATTTTGATATGAATCAAATGAACAAATATTCCAATTAACAAATGAGTAAGTGATCTCAAAGAAAATATGAAAAAATGTTCAGTATCTTTAGACATCAGGGAAATGTAAGTCAGAACTGCACTGATAGTCCATCTTAACCCTAGTCAAAATGATTGTCACCAAGTAATCAACAAATGTTGGCAAAGATTAGAGAAATAAGGAAACTCTTATTACATACTGCCGGTAGAAATGTGAATAAAAAGTATAGCCACGGTGGCAAATAGTATCAAAACTCCTTTAAAAACTAAAAATAGAACTACCATGTGATCTAGTAGCACTCCTAGGTATATACCCAAAGGAAACAGAGTAAGCAGACAATAACAACTCCATACCAATGTTTATCGCCTCACTAGTCACAATAGCCAAGTTATAAAATCAGTGTAGTTATGCATCCTGTTCATCAACAGATGAGTGGATAAAAAAATGCGTTTGTATGCAATGGATTGTTATTCAGCCTTATATGAAGAACAAAATCATGTCATTTGCAGATGGATAGAATCTGAGAGTCACCATGTTAAGCAAAATAACCCAAACACAAACACAAATATCACATTTTTTCTCATATGTGGAAACCACAAAGAGAAGATGGAGGTATAAGAGGGTCTATCAGGGGCAAGCATAGAATAACAGGAAGCGAAGAGGGTATGAGAAAAGAGTATGAGAAAATTTGGTAGGTAAGGAATATACAAACATAACACAAGGGCTGAGTTTGGTGGTGCATACCTTTAAACCAAGCACTTGGGAAGCTGACAGGTGAAATTCAAGGCCAGCCTGCCCTACGTATTGAGTTCCAGGCCAGTCAGAGTTACATGGTGTGACCTTGTCTCAAAAGCAAAAATACTACATATATAGAGAGAAATATATATATGTAAATCATCACAGTGAAACATTAATTTGTGCAACTAATTGTAGTTGTAATTACAACCTTTTTAAAGAAATGATAAAGGGAGAAAGGTACTGCTGCTGCAAAAGGTATACCAGATGAATTAGAGGTTAGACTATGTTCTCATTGTCATATGCATAGGCTATTTGTTTTCTTAATCTCCCTTCAATAACATTTTTAAAACCTCATCTACATTTTGACCTAGTGTGTTAAAGCTAAATGAAAATAAGAATTTTTAATAATTACCTGAGGTTTTGGTTGTTCATTCGACATGCATTATTTTGCACGTGTCTGTGAATCGTCAGAGTTAATACTGTTTTGTGGTTTTTATTCCTACTGGAGTTCTCATAAATTCTCCCTAGTCTTGATTAATACAAATGATTTTTTTTTTGGCAACAACAAATTTTATCACCTCACTATTCATCCCCTCTTCCAGATTGCTAATAAATATAGGCCGGAGGGGATGGCTTAGTGGTCTAAGCATCAGATTTGAAATACCTAGAGTCCCTGGAACTACAGGTTTGAATGTCAGCAGAGTCAACCCAGCTCATCACTCTTCCAAGGTAGATAAATGGAGTTCCATGCAGAGTACTGTGTGGGGTCATTAGGGTGAGATCTTTAAAACAGAGGTTGGTTATGAGTGATAAAAGGCCCATGTGTTTTTCTCAAGGATGGGGGTCTCAATCAAAGTTTGAACATTTCCTTCTGAATTTGTTGTATGGTTATTTAATAAACTGCTTGACATCCTCCTTCCTGGAGCTCTCAGAGCTCACATAGAAATGCTATATTAGATTTCTAAACAGGAACTTTTTAGAAGAAAAATCCTCTTCAAAAGAAATAAAACAATGATTTTGCATTGATAGCTGCTAGTCTTAATGGCCATTCTATTACTAGCATGTTTTAAAGAGTAGGCCATTTATTATACTTTGTGTTTCTTTAGTTATCTCAGTCTGTATGTTTGAGGGAGTTTATATATTCTTTTTTTATCTTTTATGATAGCCTTCAGTAAGAAAAGGTGTTCTACCAAGAATGCTTGAAGAAATTTTGAAAACTAGATTAATGGTGAAGCAGTCAATGAAGGCTTACAAGCAAGACAGAGGCCTGTCACGAATGCTCAATGCACGCCAGCTAGGCCTAAAGCTGATAGCAAATGTTACATTTGGCTATACAAGTGCTAATTTCTCTGGAAGAATGCCCTGCATTGAGGTAACATCTGTAATTTTTTTTTTCAAAAGAGAGCAAAGCAACATTAATGTCTATTAAAGTGTTTTGATTTGAAAATACAGACTAGACAGCTTCATTTCCATGATACATCAGTTTTTCTTAAACTGGGTCTATAAACATGCATATTCTTGAGTATTTGTGAGTTTTTTTCTGTGAAAATTCATGCCTTTATTTCAGTAATCTTATTTTTTTTTCTTTTTTCAATTATTTTTTTCTTTTTTTTTTTTATTGATGCTTTGTGTATTTCATACATCATTTTCCAATTCAGTTCAGGTATATTTCCCCTTCCCTTCCCCCCACCCCACCCCACCCCATCCCAGATCATGCATTCTGCCATAACTGTCCTGCATTTTTCTCTCAGTTTTTTTTTCCATTTTTTAGCAATAAGTGATAATTTATGAGTACAAGCAACCTTCATGTAAAACCAATTTACAAGCAGTTAGTTGTGTCCAAACCCACACAGCTCCTTGGTCCCACCATCCAGCGGGGGGGGAGAAGGCTTATATGTTCAATCAAGTTGATCAAATGAGTGTCCAGTCTATATTGTTGTAGTTTCACCATTCACCCCAATTGTAGCCCTTACATTCTACCACACCCCCTCTTCCGCAGATTGTTCCCTAGGCTTAGAAAAGGGGCACAGGTGGATGAGAAGCAAAACAGTCTAAAATTTTAAATTACACACACATACATGCATAGTCTGGGTTTATTTATTTATTTTTGGTCTTTTCGAGACAGGGTCTCCCTGTAGCCCCAGCTGTCCTGGAACTTACTCTGTAGACCAGGCTGGCCTTGAACTCACAGAGATCATCCTGCCTCTGCCTCCCAAGTGCTAGGATTAAAGGTGTGCACCACCACGCCCAGCTGGGTTCATTTATTAAGTTGAGGTTTCAGTGACAGATCTATATAACGTTTACAGTAACTTTGATACTAAACCATTCCTTTCAGTGTATTGCTAGAAACCTTATTGTAGTTAGGCTAGCTTGTCCAAATTTTAGAACAAAGAAAAATAGCTGGGTGTGGTGGCACCCATTTTTAATCCTAGTACTCAGGAGGCAGAGGCAGGCAGATCTCTGTGAGTTCAAGACCAGCCTGGTCTACATAGAGAGTTCCACGCCAGCTGAGACTAAAGGTAGACCCTGTCTCAAATAATTCCACAAGCTGGGGAGATGGCTCAGTCAGTAAAGTGCTTATTTTACAAATGTGAGGACCTGAGTTAAGACACCCAGTGCCTACATAAAAGGCAACTCAGACCCGCAGTCTCAGAGCTGGAATGGTAGAAACAGAAGGATCCCTCACTCTGTAGAATAGGCTGGCCTTGAACTCACAGAGATCCTCCTGCCTCTGCCTCCCAAGTGCTAGAATTAAAGGCATGTGCCACCACGCCTGGTTTCATTGATTTTTTTTAATGACTATGTGATAACACTGAGAGCTATTTTGTTTTTACATTAATTTACATAACTAAAATTTTAGCATTAGGTTGAAATTTATTGGCTTTTATTCAGCCATGTTAAATTATTTCCAATGTGTTTGTATCAACAGGTTGGTGATAGTATCGTTCACAAAGCAAGAGAGACCTTGGAACGAGCAATTAAATTAGTGAATGATACCAAGAAATGGGGTGCTAGGGTCGTTTATGGAGATACTGACAGGTAACAGATTTAGGGGTTTCATATAAATTGGGGTTTATTTGGTTTGGTTTGAGATTTTTGTTGGTTTATTTTTATTTTATTTGTTTATTGCATCTCTTCATATCTTCTTTTGGTGTTTGAAATAGCTTAAGGGTAATGCTTCCTGAAAATATACTCCTGCTTCAGTCCTCCAGTCATTGTGCTTTTACAGCCAAATAATTCTTCTGAGTCTCTTAATTTCAAATTTAAGTCTCTAAAGAAAAAAGAAAGAAACAGAGCAAAACCTGGAGTGCAGAGATGGCTCAGTGGGTAAGAATACATGCTGTTAGCATGAAAACCTAAGTTTGGATCCTCAGCATTGATGTAAAAAGCTAGCCATAAAAATAAAAAATAAAAATTAAAAAAAAAAGTAAAAAACTAGCCATGGCCATGCACACATGTAACCGTGCTGCTAGGGAGGGCAGAGATAAGATCTCTGGGGTTTGTTGGCTACCACCCTAATGGAAAATAGCAAGTTCCAGGTTTGATGAAAGACCCTGTCTCAAGAGAAACTCAGTGTCATCCTTGGGGCATGCCTGCACACACAGTTACACAGACCACACAATCAATCAATAAATAACAAAAAATAAACTTTTTTTAAAGAGCACTTCCCAGAACTGTGACCTGTTAACTTTTTATTAAGTCCCCTTAAGAAGGTCAAGAAATCCTGATCAATAAAAATAGCTTATAAGTAGTCTTTAACCAGCATTTAATCTTTGTAGTCCTTTAAAATGGGTACACAGTCAGCATTATCATATTAATACTGAATGAGACCTTGTTGTATATAGCAGCCTTTTTACTACCTACAGGTAGGGATAGTTTCAGATTTTCCAAGCTCTAGGAATATTATTTAATATTCCTTATCAGAAGCCACTTCTTAGTTTATCTTTCAGTATTTCAATGCTCAATTAAACTTCCTAGTATTCTAGCAAAATAAGCTATTAAAACAAACTTCACTATTTAGTGTAGACCAGGTTGGCCTGGATCTCACAAAGATCCTGCCTCTGCCTCCCAAGTTCTGGAATTTAAATGTGTGTGCCACCATGCCTGGCTAAAAGAATCTGTAAGTATTAGTTGTTGACAGACAGAATCATGACTCTGATGAAATGTTATTTACCATCTAAGATCTTTAAAAATTCAAGCAAGTAGGGATGATGGCGAATGCCTTTAATCCCGGCACAGGCAGAGCCAGGCAGATCTCTGAGCCCCAGTCTAACCAGGACTATATAGCAAGTTCCAGGCCAACCAGGGATATATAGTGACACTCTGACTCCAAAAAAAAAAAAAAAAAAAAAAAAAAAGTATAATGGCTGGGCATTGTGCACACCTTTAATCCCAGCTCTTGGAAGGCAGAGGCAGGTGGATCTCTGTGAGTTCAAGGCCAGCCTGGCCTATTGAATGAGTTCCAGGCCAGATGGGGCTACAGGGAGACCCTGTCTCAAAAATACCAATAGTAGTAATAATGATGATGATGATGATGATGATGATGATGATGATGATGATGCAGGATCCCAAAACTAGAAAATTATTTTGATATTATGTAGGCCAGCAGTTTCTATACTGTTAGAAATTTCAGAACCTTAGGAAGCCTTAATGTACATCTTATAAGTCATAAGAACAAAGTCTCCTTGGGAAAAAAATTACCTCAGATCACCTAACTAGTCAGTAATTAAGACATAAAATTTGCCAGTCATGGTGTGGTGGCACGCACCTTTAATCCTAGCACTCGGGAGGCAGAGGCAGGGGGATCTTTGTGAGTTCAAGGCCAGCTGGGTCTACAGAGTGAGTTCCAGGACAGCTGGGGCTACAGGGAGACCCTGTCTCGAAAAGACCCCCCCCAAAATAAAATAAAATAAAATACTGTAGTTTTAATTGACTTAACTGTGTGCCATACATAGCCTTAAGTGTGCAGGGATGGTCCTAGGACTTTCCTGGCAGTTTCAATGTCAGAGTTTTGTTTTTTGTTTGTTCTTTGTTTGTTTTTATGTGTATGAATGTACAGTCTGCATCTAAGTATGTGCACCCATGTTGTGCAATGCCACGGAGGTCAGAAGAGGGTGTTGGATTCACCTGGAACTGTAGTCAAAGATGGTTCTCAGCCACCATGTGGGTGCTGATGATCTAACCCGGGTCCTCTGTAAGGGCAGTCAGCCCTCTTAACCACTAGGCCATCTCTCCAGAGTTTTTAACTGAACTAGAAATATTAGATGCCATTAAGAGCTGTAACAAAGTATACCATAAATACCCAAAGAAAGGAGTAATAAAACAGGAAAACTACAATAAGAGGCAGCTTAATGAGGAGCATGTAAAGAGGAAGTAGGTGATCTTTGGCTTAGACACTAAATTTATCACCCAGGAAGTTACCCTTGATAATTTTTGTACTTATAATGACTTCCTCATCACCTTACTGTTGTTTTTGTTTTTTTTATCCCTTAGTATGTTTGTGTTGCTAAAAGGAGCTACTAAGGAACAGTCTTTTAAAATTGGTCAAGAAATTGCTGAAGCTGTTACTGCTACTAATCCTAAACCAGTGAAATTGAAATTTGAAAAGGTAAGTGAAACATAATACTAATTTTCACATAGAAAATATACCTGTTTCCCAGAGATTTTTATCTTAATGATTAGCAGGATCTGGTTCTATAAATAATGTTGAATATTAATTTTTTTTAGCTTTAGATAATCTCACTCGTAAGTATGGGGGTTTTTGTTGTTGTTATTGTTGTTGGTGGTTTTGTTTTTTGGTTTATATGTGTGTGTGATGTTAGGGCCTAACTTATACTAGGCAAACACTCTACCACTGTGCCTACGCCTAATTTTTTTTTTTTTAAGTAAAAGATTATTTCAATTACTTTGCTATAAAACAGGTCACCCCAAACTTAATGGTATAAAACAGCATATAATTCTGCTTATAAATTTTGTGGTTCAGAAAAAGTACACCAGGGTGATTTGTCTCTACTTCACGGAATCTGGAAAGATGTAAAGTCTGAATGTAACCCAGGCAATGCCTGAGGGTTATCCAGTCAACAACTAAGGATGTCTTAGGAGACATCTAAGGATGTCTCCAGGTGGATCCTGGCTTTAGATAGCAACGTCAGCTGGAGCACTTACACATGGTCTTTCTTCAAGGATGCCTGTGCTTTCCCACTACATGATGGTCAGGTCCTAGGAGTAAAAGTCCCGAAGTGAAGTGCACAAAATCTGTTTTGTTTTATATAACTGTCATGGTTTGTTTTTTGTTGCTATGATTAAAAAAAGAAAAAAACTCCAATTGAAAGCAACTTGTGAAGGACAGGGTTTTATTTAGCTTACACTTCCAGGTTATAGTCCAACATTGAGGGAAGTCATAGCAGAGACTACACAGGAATGTTGCTTCCTGTCTTGCTTCCCCTAGCTTGTTCAGCCACTTTCATTATACAGCCCAGGCTGGCCCTCCTACATCAATTAGCATTTAAGAAAATGCCTCACAGACATGCTCATAGCCAGTCTGATGGAGGAAATTCCTCAGTTGAGATTCCCTCTCCCAGGTGACTCAAGTTTGGGTCAAGTTAACAAAAACTGATCAGCACAATGACCCAGTTTGAAAGTCACGCTACTCACAAGCCTCTTTACATTTTAGGGGAAGGAGTCATGATGTAAAAACATTGTATAAGAAGAAAGATAGCCAGGCGTGATGGCGCACGCCTTTAATCCTAGCACCTGGGAGGCAGAGGCAGGCGGATCTTTGTAAGTTTGAGGCCAGCCTGGTCTACAAGAGTGAGTTCCAGGACAGCTGGGGCTACCTGGAGACCCTGTCTGACAGACAAAAAAAAAAAAAAAAAAAAAAAAAAAAAAAGAAGAAAGATTTTTCCTTTGAAAAATACAATTTGCCACAAGGTCTTTGAATTCTTCTCACTATCTTTATATCAAATAGCTATTAATTCTTTCTGTATACATGTCAAAGGCTGAAGATGGAACTCAGTTGGTGGAGCATTTGCCTAGCATGCAGGAAGTCCTGGGTTCAGTCTCCAGCGACACATAAAACTGGGTTTATTGGTGCATGCCTGTAATCCCAGTACTATGGAGGTGGAGGCAGGAGTATCAGTTCAAGGTCATCCTAGGCTACATAATAAATTTGAGGCCAGCATAGAATACATAAGACCCTGTCTAATACAAAGAAGCATAGAACACAGCCCTACCCACTAAAGAGCTAGAAAGGATTAGAAGGAAAGGATTAGAAATGTGCATAAATGATTCCCTAACAACTACCAGAAAGTCTCTGGAAAGAAGTTTCCCTAAACACTATAAGAGAATAAAAGGCGGAATTACATCTGCCTTAGCTTGATGGAGAAATGCCATATATGATATATCATTGAAGAAATGCAAAATGGGTTCAATCCCCAGACTGGGAGGAGGGGAAGAGTTTAAATTTTTAGTAGACAACATGGGGCTGCAATCATTCTACAAGGGAAAATGTCAATTTAGAAGGGTATAAGGTTAGAAAACTATGATGGACTGTAGAGTAGTAATAGGAAGTGAATCTGGAATTGAGACCAGCCTATGTAGACAATCTTGAATGCCAGGGTGAAGTCTTCAAATCTCTTTATTAATAAAATCTTTTTTTATGAGGATACTGTAGACTGGGTAGATTGCGAAGAACAGGCATCTATGCCTCATTGGAGGCTAGGGAGTCCCAAGATCAAGACACCATTGTGTAATGGGGTAATTTCACCAGAGAAGACCACTCATACACGAAAGAAGGCGAATAGAAAGTCTTCAGTCAGCTGACAACTACACACCAGATCCTCAGTCCAGGGTGTGTAGCACCGAGTCACAGTTGGGAGGCATTTATATAAGCAAAAATATATCCAGGGTAGAAAGTTTTAAGTTCCCAAGCTTAGGTAGGGGCGGTAAGTCCCACTAACAATTTTTATTCTCCAAAAGTAAGCCAAGCATGAAATTTAGAAGACATTTAGAATGAGCTAGTTTCTAAGCACCCAGGTACACACTGACCTGTTCTCAAAACTCCTGTCCCCCAGTTCAATTGAATAAAACTTTTATTTTCATACTTTTAAGTTTTAACTACTGGGCTCAGCTGAGGTTCACAACTATGGGGAATCATGAGGTGCTTTATCACAATTGTGTTGTGTTTGATGAAAGCCTTCTTGCTGCATTCTCACATGACGGAAAGCAGAGGCAGTAAACTTCCTCTGTGATATTTTTAAAATCTATTCAATCCTGCTGAAAGCAGGATTTCTGATGACCTAATTACCAAATATAAAGCCCTCCCCCCAAATACTACCACATTAGCAACATCTTAAACATGTCCCCTGAGGGGGATACATTGATATCACAGTGGTTATCAAGCCAGGAGAGTGACATGATCAGTACTGTTTAAGAAAGATTGTTGGGGCTGGAGAGATGGCTCAGGGGACCCGAGTTCGATTTCCAGCACCCACATGGTGGCTAAGGCAGAGGGAGGTGGATCTCTGTGACTTCAAGGCCAGCCTGTTCTACAGAGTGAGTTCCAGGACAGCTGGGGCTACAGGAAGACCCTGTCTCAAAAAGATTAAAATAAAATAAAAACCAGGCATGGTGGCTCAGGCCTTTAATCCTAGCACTCGGGAGGCAGAGGCAGGCAGATCTCTGTGAGTTCAAGGCCAGCCTGGTCTCCAGAGTGAGTTCCAGGACAGCTGAGGCTATAGGGGAACCCTGTCTCAAAAAGAAAAAAAAAAAAAAAAAGATTGTTATATAAGGTAGAATGGGAAGAGGATAGTCTCAACAGAAATGCCTCGTGCAACTTTTGGATAGTCTGAGCTAGTAAAATGTCAGCATAGAAAAGAAAGACCAATTCAGGCAAGAGATTCAGAGGAAGAAAAGTGATAGAACTAATCAATTTAGGAGAGGCGGTATGGAAAGAATAAGGGGGGGGGGAGGTGACTCCCAAGTGCTTACCTTCTAGACGCAAGAATTGTGCCGTAGTACTTACTGAGTCAAAGAGAACTTGGATATGGTATTCTGAAGAATGAGCATTGTAGTTAGGAGACAAGAGAAGGGATCTAAGTAGGAACATAGAGATGAAAGTATATGTATGTAGGATGCTGTGGTCACTCATCTCACTTGGTAAAGTGAAAAGCCTGATGCGCTTTGAGAATGACACTACATACAAAAATTCACCTGCACAAAAAAACGCAGACCTAAAATACTGCAAAAACACTCAGAGAAAATATAAAAAATTGTTGAAAATTGTTCTGCATCTCTTTATGATGAATATTTACCCAAAGTTTTATTTTCTTGTATTATCTTTGTCTGGTTTTATTTTCTTGTATTATCTTGTACTATCTTTGTAGTATCTTTGACAGGAAAAGGTTACATTCACAAAACGAATGAAAAGTATTCCCTTAGCCAGCTATGGTGACCAACACCTGTAATCCCAACACACAGGAGGTTGAGGCAGTAGAATAGCTGCAATTTGAGGTGAGCTTAATTGTCTACATTGCAAGTTCAAGGCCAACCAGGAGCTACATAGCAAGATTCTGTTAGTAATTAATTGATTAAATGGGGGTTCTGGAAACAGTCAGTTGATAAAGTACTTAGGTAAACATGAGGACTTGAGTTTGATGCCCAACACCCAAAAAGCCAGGGGTGGTACCATGTATGTGTAGTCCTAGCACTGAGGAAATAGAAACAGGATGCTTGGGTCTCAGGCAGCCAGCCACCGTACCCTAAATCATTGAGCCCCAGGTTCTAGTGAAAGACCTTGTCTCAAAAAAACAACATGGTGGTGCACACCTTTAATCCTAGCACTTGGGAGGTAGAAGCAGGCAGATCTCTGTGAGTTCAAGGCCAGCCTGGTCTACATAGCAAGCTCCAGGCCACCTAGAACTAAAGGGAGACCCTGTCTCAAAAATACCAAAAAAAAACAAAACAAAAAACAAAAAAACAAGATAGAGTACACCTAAAGAGGAATGAGACCCAAAGTTGGTCTCTGCCCTTCACACACACATGAACACACCACAGTTCCTCTTTTCTTTTTTTTAAAAGTGTCTAAGATTAATACAATCTTTACTTGTACCTTAAATGGTTGATGATAGAATTGATTAATGAAGCCACTTGGAAGCCAGAATTTTACTTAGAAGGTTTTTTAAAGTTATAAACAAAACATCTTTAATAGATAATACATTATTCTAGTTTTCATATCTGTTTTTTTTTTAATTTTTTAAATTTTATTTATTTCTGTATGTGTATGAATGGACTGTCTGCATGCAGGTCTGTGCACCCATGTCGTGCAATGTCGCGAAGGTCAGAAGAGGGTGTCCGATTCCCCTGGAACTGGAGTTCTCCTGGAATTAGAGTTTCAGACGGTTCTCGGCCGCCATGTGGGTGCTGGGGATCGAACCCGGGTCCTCTGTAAGAGCGGTCGGTGCTCTTAACCACTAAGCCATCTCTCCAGCCCCTCATATCTGTTTTAATAACCTTTAATAACAAGAAATTCCTTTCTTCTAAGGTGTCCAATTTATTGGCATGAATCTTTATTGCTTTAACATCTGTAGGATCTTTAGAGACATTCTTTCATATGTGATACTGATAATTTACAGCTTTTTTTCTTTCTGCACCACCACGCCCAAGCTGGGTTCATTTTTAAGTTGAGGTTTCAGTGACAGATCTATATAACGTTTACAGTAACTTTGATACTAAACCATTCCTTTCAGTATATTGCTAGAAACCTTATTGTAGTTAGGCTAGCTTGTCCAAATTTTAGAACAAAAAAAAATAGCTGGGTTTGGTGGCACACACTTTTTTAATCCTAGTACTCAGGAGGCAGAGGCAGGCAGATCTCTGTGAGTTCAAGACCAGCCTGGCTACTAGAGAGTTCCACGCCAGCTGAGACTAAAGGTAGACCCTGTCTCAAATAATTCCACAAGCTGGGGAAGATTGGCTCAGTCAGTAAAGTGCTTATTTTACAAATGTGAGACCTGAGTTAAGACACCCAGTCCTACATAAAGGCAACTCAGACCCGCAGTCTCAGAGCTGGAATGGTAGAAACGAAGGATCCCTCACTCTGTAGATAGGGCTGCCTTGAACTCACAGAGATCCTCCTGCCTCTGCCCTCCCAAGTGCTAGAATTAAAGCATGCGCCACCACGCCTGGTTTCATGATTTTTTAATGACTATGTGATAACACTGAGAGCTATTTTGTTTTTACATTAATTTACATAACTAAAATTTTAGCATTAGGTTGAAATTTATTGGCTTTTATTCAGCCATGTTAAATTATTTCCAATGTGTTTGTATCAACAGGTTGGTGATAGTATCGTTCACAAAGCAAGAGAGACCTTGGAACGAGCAATTAAATTAGTGAATGATACCAAGAAATGGGGTGCTAGGGTCGTTTATGGAGATACTGACAGGTAACAGATTTAGGGGTTTCATATAAATTGGGGTTTATTTGGTTTGGTTTGAGATTTTTGTTGTTTATTTTTTTTATTTGTTTATTGATCTTTCTTCATATCTTCTTTTGGTGTTTGAAATAGCTTAAGGGTAATGCTTCCTGAAAATATACTCCTGCTTCAGTCCTCCAGTCATTGTGCTTTTACAGCCAAATAATTCTTCTGAGTCTCTTAATTTCAAATTTAAGTCTCTAAAGAAAAAAGAAAGAAACAGAGCAAAACCTGGAGTGCAGAGATGGCTCAGTGGTAATGAAACTTTGCTGTTAGGATGAAAACCTAAGATTGGATCCTCAGCATTGATGTAAAAAGCTAGCCATAAAAATAAAAAATAAAAATTAAAACAAAAAAGTAAAAAACTAGCCATGGCCATGCACACATGTAACCGTGCTGCTGGGAGAGGCAGAGATAAGATCTCTGGGTTTGTTTGGCTACCACCCTAATGGAAAATAGCAAGTTCCAGGTTTGATGAAAGACCCTGTCTCAAGAAAACTCAGTGTCATCCTTGGGGCATGCCTGCACACACAGTTACACAGACCACACAATCAATCAATAAATAACAAAAAATAAACTTTTTTAAAGAGGCACTTCCCAGAACTGTGACCTGTTAACTTTTTATTAAGTCCCCTTAAGAAGGTCAAGAAATCCTGATCAATAAAAATAGCTTATAAGTAGTCTTTAACCAGCATTTAATCTTTGTAGTCCTTTAAAATGGGTACACAGTCAGCATTATCATATTAATACTGAATGAGACCTTGTTGTATATAGCAGCCTTTTTACTACCTACAGGTAGGGATAGTTTCAGATTTTCCAAGCTCTAGGAATATTATTTAATATTCCTTATCAGAAGCCACTTCTTAGTTTATCTTTCAGTATTTCAATGCTCAATTAAACTTCCTAGTATTCTAGCAAAATAAGCTATTAAAACAAACTTCACTATTTAGTGTAGACCAGGTTGGCCTGGATCTCACAAAGATCCTGCCTCTGGCCTCCCAAGTTCTGGAATTTAAAATGTGTGTGCCACCATGCCTGGCTAAAAGAATCTGTAAGTATTAGTTGTTGACAGACAGAATCATGACTCTGATGAAATGTTATTTACCATCTAAGATCTTTAAAAATTCAAGCAAGTAGGGATGATGGCGAATGCCTTTAATCCCGGCACAGGCAGGCCAGGCGATCTCTGAGCCCCAGTCAACCAAGGACTATATAGCACAGTTCCAGGCCACCCGGGATAATATAGTGACACTCTACTCAAAAAAAAAAAAAAAAAAAAAAAAAGTATAATGGCTGGCATTGTGCACACCTTTAATCCCAGCTACTTGGAAGGCAGAGGCAGGTGTGATCTCTGTGAGTTCAAGGCCAGCGTGGCTATTGAATGAGTTCAGGCCAGATGGGGCTACAGGGAACCCTGTCTCAAAAATACCAATAGTAGTAATAATTAATGATGATGATGATGATGATTGATGATGATGATGATGATGATGCAGGATCCCAAAACTAGAAAATTATTTTGATATTATGTAGGCCAGCAGTTTCTATACTGTTAGAAATTTCAGAACCTTAGGAAGCCTTAATGTACATCTTATAAGTCATAAGAACAAAGTCTCCTTGGGAAAAAAATTACCTCAGATCACCTAACTAGTCAGTAATTAAGACATAAAATTTGCCAGTCATGGTGTTGGTGGCACGCACCTTTAATCCTAGCACTCGGGAGGCAGAGGCAGGGGCATCTTTGTGAGTTCAAGGCCAGCTGGGTCTACAGATGAGTCCAGGACAGCTGGGGCTACAGGGAGACCCTGTCTTCGAAAAAGACCCCCCCCAAAAAAAATAAAATAAAATACTGTAGTTTTAATTGACTTAACTGTGTGCCATACATAGCCTTAAGTGTGCAGGGATGGTCCTAGGACTTTCCTGGCAGTTTCAATGTCAGAGTTTTGTTTTTTGTTTGTCTTGTTTGTTTTTATGTGATATGAATGAAGTCTGCATCTAAGTATGTGCACCCATGTTGTGCAATGCCACGGAGGTCAGAAGAGGGTGTTGGTTGAGTTATCACCTAGAACTGGTCAAAGATGGTCTCAGCCACCATGTGGGGCTGATGATCTAAACCGGGTCCTCTGTAAGGGCGTCAGCCCTCTTAACCACTAGGCCATCTCTCCAGAGTTTTTAACTGAACTAGAAATATTAGATGCCATTAAGAGCTGTAACAAAGTATACCATAAATACCCAAAGAAAGGAGTAATAAAACAGGAAAACTACAATAAGAGGCAGCTTAATGAGGAGCATGTAAAGAGGAAGTAGGTGATCTTTGGCTTAGACACTAAATTTATCACCCAGGAAGTTACCCTTGATAATTTTTGTACTTATAATGACTTCCTCATCACCTTACTGTTGTTTTTGTTTTTTTTATCCCTTAGTATGTTTGTGTTGCTAAAAGGAGCTACTAAGGAACAGTCTTTTAAAATTGGTCAAGAAATTGCTGAAGCTGTTACTGCTACTAATCCTAAACCAGTGAAATTGAAATTTGAAAAGGTAAGTGAAACATAATACTAATTTTCACATAGAAAATATACCTGTTTCCCAGAGATTTTTATCTTAATGATTAGCAGGATCTGGTTCTATAAATAATGTTGAATATTATATTTTTAGCTTTGATAATCTCACTCGTAAGTATGGGGGTTTTTGTTGTTTTTATTGTTGTTGTTGGGTGGTTGTTTTTTGGTATATGTGTGTGTGATGTTAGGGCCTAACTTATACTAGGCAAACACTCTACCACTGTGCCTACGCCTAATTTTTTTTTTTTTTAAGTAAAAGATTATTTCAATTACTTTGCTATAAAACAGGTCACCCCAAACTTAATGGTATAAAACAGCATATAATTCTGCTTATAAATTTTGTGGTTCAGAAAAAGTACACCAGGGTGATTTGTCTCTACTTCACGGAATCTGGAAAGATGTAAAGTCTGAATGTAACCCAGGCAATGCCTGAGGGTTATCCAGTCAACAACTAAGGATGTCTTAGGAGACATCTAAGGATGTCTCCAGGTGGATCCTGGCTTTAGATAGCAACGTCAGCTGGAGCACTTACACATGGTCTTTCTTCAAGGATGCCTGTGCTTTCCCCTACATGATAGTCAGGTTCTAGGAGTAAAAGTCCCGAAGTGAAGTGCACAAAATCTGTTTTGTTTATTATAACTGTCATGGTTTGTTTTTTGTTGCTATGATTAAAAAAAAGAAAAAAACTCCAATTGAAAGCAACTTGTGAAGGACAGGGTTTTATTTAGCTTACACTTCCAGGTTATAGTCCAACATTGAGGGAAGTCATAGCAGAGACTACACAGGAATGTTGCTTCCTGTCTTGCTTCCCCTAGCTTGTTCAGCCACTTTCATTATACAGCCCAGGCTGGCCCTCCTACATCAAAGATAAGAAAATGCCCACAGACACATGCTCATAGCCATCTGATGGAGGAATTCCTCAGTTGAGATTCCCTCTCCCAGGTGACTCAAGTTTGGGTCAAGTTAACAAAAACTGATCAGCACAATGACCCAGTTTGAAAGTCACGCTACTCACAAGCCTCTTTACATTTTAGGGGAAGGAGTCATGATGTAAAAACATTGTATAAGAAGAAAGATAGCCAGGCGTGATGGCGCACGCACGCCTTTAATCCTAGCACCTGGAGGCAGAGGCAGGCGGATCTTGTAAGTTTAGGCCAGCCCGGTCTACAAGAGTGAGTTCCAGGACAGCTGGGGCTACCTGGAGACCCTGTCTTGAAAGACAAAAAAAAAAAAAAAAAAAAAAAAAAAAAGAAGAAGAAAGATTTTCCTTTTGAAAAATACAATTTGCCACAAGGTCTTTGAATTCTTCTCACTATTTTTATATCAAATAGCTATTAATTCTTTCTGTATACATGTCAAAGGCTGAAGATGGAACTCAGTTGGTGGAGCATTTGCCTAGCATGCAGGAAGTCCTGGTTCAGTTCTCCAGCGACACATAAAACTGGGTTTATTGGTGCATGCCTGTAATCCCAGTACTATGGAGGAGGCAGGAGTATCAGTTCAAGGTCATCCTAGGCTACATAATAAATTTGAGGCCAGCTAGAATACATAAGACCCTGTCTAATACAAAGAAGCATAGAACACAGCCCTACCCACTAAAGAGCTAGAAAGGATTAGAAGGAAAGGATTAGAAATGTGCATAAATGATTCCCTAACAACTACCAGAAAGTCTCTGGAAAGAAGTTTCCCTAAACACTATAAGAGAATAAAAGGCGGAATTACATCAGCCTTAGCTTGATGGAGAAATGCCATATATGATATATCATTGAAGAAATGCAAAATGGGTTCAATCCCCAGACTGGGAGGAGGGGAAGAGTTTAAATTTTTAGTAGACAACATGGGGCTGCAATCATTCTACAAGGGAAAATGTCAATTTAGAAGGGTATAAGGTTAGAAAACTATGATGGACTGTAGAGTAGTAATAGGAAGTGAATCTGGAAATTGAGACCAGCCTATGTAGACAATCTTGAATGCCAGGGTGAAGTCTTCAAATCTCTTTATTAATAAAATCTTTTTTTATGAGGATACTGTAGACGCGGTAGATTGCGAAGAACAGGCATCTATGCTCATTGGAGGCTAGGGAGTCCCAAGATCAAGACACCATTGTGTAATGGGGTATTTCACCAGAGAAGACCACTCATACACGAAAGAAGGCGAATAGAAAGTCTTCAGTCAGCTCGACAACTACACACCAGATCCTCAGTCCAGGGTGTGTCAGCACCGAGTCACAGTTGGAGGCATTATATAGCAAAAATATTCATGGGTAGAAAGTTTTAAGTTCCCAAGCTTAGGTAGGGGCGGTAAGTCCCACTAACAATTTTTATTCTCCAAAAGTAAGCCAAGCATGAAATTTAGAAGCATGTAGAATGAGCTAGTTTCTAAGCAACCAGGTACACACTGACCTGTTCTCAAAACTCCTGTCCCCCAGTTCAATTGAATAAAACTTTTTATTTCATACTTTTAAGTTTTAACTACTGGGCTCAGCTGAGGTTCACAACTATTTTATTTATTTATTTTTTTTGTCTTTTTGAGACAGGGTCTCCCTGCAGCCCCAGCTGTCCTGGAACTCACTTTGTCGACCAGGCTGGCCTTGAACTCAGAGAGATCTACCTGCCTCTGCCTCTGCCTCCCAAGTGCTGGGATTAAGGGCATGCACTACTACACCTGGCCCTATCACGTATTTTCTTAAAGGATTATTTTTTAGGGGTTGGAGAGATGGCTCAGCAGTTAAGAGCACTAGTTGCTCTTGCAGGTGACTGGGGTTTGAATCCCAGCACCCACATGGTGGCTAATAACCATCCATAATTACAGTTCCAGGGGATCCAGCACCCTCTTATGTCCTCCATGCGCACTACACAATAGGGGTGCACTTACATACATGCAGGCATTATAGTTACAGCACATAAAATTATTCCTTGTGTTGAATATTATCCTTGTACATCTTTCTTTTAGTTAATATTAGCTCGTAAATAACTTTCTGGATTTTCTTTTTTACTTTTCTGTGCCCTTTATTTTATTATATTTATTTTCCATATATGCATGTTTTGCCTGCATTTATGTGAGTGCACCATGTGTATGCAATGTCCACATAAGGCAGAAGAAGGCATCAGATCTCTAGGACCTGGAGTTACTGATGGCTTTTAATTGCCACGTGGGTGCTGGTACTTGAGCCACTGTGGCATCTCTCCAGCTCCCTAAAGTGGCTAGCTTATTGTAGAATCTTTTTTTTTTTAATTTTATTTATTTCTGTATGTGTATGAGTGTACTGTCTGCATGCAAGTTTGTGCACCCGTGTTGTGCAATGCCGCGGAGGTCAGAAGAAGGTGTCGGATTCCCCTGGAACTGGTGTTCTCCTGGAATTGGAGTTTCAGACAATTCTCGGCCACCATGTGGGTGCTGGAGATCGAACCCGGGTCCTCTGTAAGAGCGGTCAGCACTCTTAACCACTAGGCCATCTCTCCAGCCCAGAATCTTCTTTTTAATCACTCTGATAATCTCTGTCTTTTGGAGAGAGGGGTCCATTTGTTCATTTGTTTGTTTGTTTGTTTGTTTTAAAGCAGGGTCTCCCTGTAGCCCCAGCCAGCCTGGAACTCACTATGTGGACCAGGCTGGCCTTGAACTCACAGAGGTCCACCTGCCCCTGCCTCTCAAGTGCCAGGATTAAAGGCATGCACCACCATGCTTGGAAATTTCTGCTTTTTAATTGGAATATTAAGGCCATGTGTATTTAGCATGTTTATTGATAACAATGGCATTCCATTTGTACACATATTTCAAAATATATTGAACATAACAAACATAGAATTTATATTTTTAAATTAAACAAAACATGCCAAGCACAATGGCAGATACCTGTAGCCCTAGCTACACTTGAAGCTGAAGGAGGAGGATGGATTACTTAAGCCCAGGAATTCAAGACTATACTCAAAAAACTAATAAATGTTTCCAAAAGAGAAAAATAAGAAGTAAATGTTTTGGGAGGAGAAGCTTAGGGACAAGGAAAAGGACTAAATTCATAATACTAATTCAGAAATAAAAAGAATATACCATGGACCTAGGAGTTTATCTTGAAATTTATCACATAAGGCTGTTTAATAGAGCACTTTTTTTAAGTCCTAAAAATTGAAAACAAAGCTGGACTTGGTGGTGCATGCCTTTAATCCTGGTGCTAGGGAAGTAGGGATAGATGGATCCTCTGTGAGTGTGAGGCCAGCCCTGGCTACATACTGAGTTCCAGGCCAACATAGTAAGATCCTATCTCTTCTCCACCGCCACCAAAAAATAGTGAAGCCTCCCATCCTCCATGTCCCATAACAGGTAACTGGTTACATAAATTATGAGGACTCCTCTCCCCCTTGTATAGTACAGAACAAATGAGCATTCCGTATTGGGATGGTTATTCTTCAAAATAAATTATTAGCTTAAATATACAAAATGCAAAACAGTGTATATATGGTAAGCTGCCTATAGAGAGAGGAGTGTATATAAGCACACAAAATATCTCTGGAAAGACACACAGGAAACCAGTAACAGTTGTACCTTTAGGAACTTGTCACTATTTTCATAAGTTTGATTTTGTGCTATATGTAACTATAAAATAATTTTAAATTAAGATATAATTGGTTTCTCTTGAAAACAGTGTCCTTTGAAGTACAAAACTGATAGTGTAAAACATGAGTGGTAAAAGAATTCAGAACAGTTCATTTTTGTATTTTCATATCTAGATTTTAGATATAATTTCATCCTTTCTTCAGCAATTTTGTTTATGATTGACATCAGAGTAAAGATAACAACAGAAAAATAGTCATGGAAGGCAGTCGTTATTGAGAGTCATTTTGTCAATTTTACTACAGGTATATTTGCCATGTGTTTTACAAACAAAAAAGAGATATGTGGGTTACATGTATGAAACATTGGATCAAAAGGACCCAGTATTTGATGCAAAAGGAATAGAAACAGTTAGAAGAGATTCTTGCCCTGCTGTTTCTAAGGTAAGTTCAACTGTTAAAATAAGTAGCTAAAGAATCTGATACAAAGGTAACTACCCTTAAGCACACATTCTGCACACAGATATATAAGTAACTGTGTGAATTTTGAGAATCTTATTTCTAATGAAAACTTTTTACTTTAGTCATAGTTTCAGACTTCTCCCCATACCTTATGTTTTATCAGTATTATTAAAAAGCAACACATGGCCGGGCATGGTGGTGCACGCCTTTAATCCTAGCACTTGGGAGGCAGAGGCAGGTGGATCTTTGTGAGTTCAAGGCCAGCCTGGTCTACAGAGTGAGTTCCAAGACAGCTGGGACTACAGGGAGTAAGATTTTTTTTTTCCTTATAACCCTTTAAGATGATGATGACAGGATATCCTGTCATACACATAACATCTCTCGAAAAGTATGAAGCATAATAAAGAAGAGAAACTAGCAGATATTTCTAAGTAACAAAATTCATTCCAGATTAACTGAAATTTTATATACTTGAGTTATCAAATACAAATTAGAAAGATTTCTGAACAGTATGGTACTGTATTTAAATTTTTTAATAGTAATTTTTTTCTTTATTCATGCCCATTCTTTTATGAAATTAAAAATAAATATAAAATGAGAATAATACTTTATATTTTTAGTTTTATGATAATGTTAAAACATACTAGATTGTCAGATTATGTGATCTGTAATGTGAATATAAGATATATTCAATAGTAATTTTTTGTGAAGATACTATATATACTCTTCTTTCCCTTAGGTACAAGCATATCATAGAAATCACAGAGTGAGCCCCAGGCCAGCTGGGACTAAAGGGAGACCCTGTCTCAAAAATACCAAAAAAAACCCCAAAATACCAAAAAAAAAAAAAAAACTTGGAAAGAAATATGCATAGGTTCAAATATTTAGAATAAGATAAAATATTTTCACCTAGAATTAATTCAGATTCAGTCCACTGTATAAATCCACTGCATGTTGGATCATTTTGTAGCAAAATATTTCCAGCACAGAAAATTATGTCACAGTTATTTGTGGTACTATAAAAAAAAGGCAAAAAATCAGCATTTTTTTCTTTTTCTTTTGACTGATTGGTAATACTTATATTTCTCTTTGACCTTTCCATAGCTTGAGTTGGGTCCTTTCAGTGCATAAATTCTAGTCTGCTTTCTCCTGTTTGGAGTGCTTTAACTATTTAAGAAAACCTAATGTTTTTTGTTGGTCATCACATAGCACATGTTTCATCTAAATAACATTCCAATATGCTTTTTCTAAACTACATGATATTATTAGAAATAGCAAGCTACATAAAGTTTCAAAAATATTTCCTAATTTCTAATGATTTTTATTGTTTAATCGTAAGATTTAGGTAGACCATGTTCCCTGGAGGGTGTGTGTATGTATGTGTGTGTGTGTGTGTGTGTGTGTGTGTGTGTGTGTGTGTACAAGGTCTTATTTTACTCCAGTGCCTGATAGCTTTTTAGTGAAAGTATAACAATAATGTTGAAAACACACTGAGATATTTTATCTTTTTTGCATCTTTTTTAAGATACTTGAGCGTTCTCTAAAGCTACTCTTTGAAACAAGAGATATAAGTCTAATTAAACAGTATGTTCAGCGACAATGTATGAAACTTTTGGAAGGAAAGGCCAGTATACAAGATTTTATCTTTGCCAAGGAATACAGAGGAAGTTCTGCTTACAAACCTGGAGCTTGTGTTCCAGCTCTTGAACTTACAAGGTAATTATGCACACAGCAGTACAGTCCTCAATAGCCAGTATAGGTATGGGATGTTTGTGAGGGCTTAAAAGACCTCTAGCTTACAGTTAGAAACACAGTTGTGTCTCCACTTCCCCACATGAAACTTCACTGAAAATTTGGGTTCTCCTATAGTTTGTAAGGTCTCCTCTTCTGTGCTTTCCTTTGGAAGGTAAATGAAGTAAAATCATCATGTGTTTGATAACTTTGATATATGTTATTAGGCAGTCCTTAATACTGAATTGCCAAAGCGTTTAGATGCTATCATTCTGTAGTTAGATTCTTTAAATTTCTCTTTTCTTTCATTGTTAATTGTAATAGCTCTTACTCTTACATTTATACTACTTTCCAGGTACCAACGATATATAAAATAAATTTCAAATTGTTAGAGCATTATCCACTTGGTGTCACCTGAGTGAAAGATATATTATTCTCAAAGACGAAACAATCTAATTTGAAGATGCCCCAATATATTCCTCGTGGTTTCAGGCTTAATTCTGATTTAATGTGGTGGGAAGATGCCTTCTATGACAGCCTGAATGTATACTTTATTTGAATTTTAATAGGAAAATGCTATCTTATGACCGGCGTTCTGAACCTCGTGTTGGAGAACGAGTGCCATATGTCATTATTTATGGGACTCCTGGAGTACCCCTTATCCAGCTGATACGACGCCCAGCAGAAGTTCTACAGGATCCAACTCTGAGACTGAATGCCACTTACTATATTACCAAGCAGATTCTTCCACCTCTGGCTAGAATCTTCTCTCTTATTGGTATTGATGTCTTCAGCTGGTATCATGAATTACCAAGGGTAAGTGTACTACAAGTATATGTCCCATAACTATCACATCAATTTTCAATATGCCTACATTTTATGTGTTATAAGAAGCAAAGCAGATTTTTGCTCCATTATCCTAAACTTGCAAAGATACCATACTCTCCAAATTTCCTAAAAGAGAAACTGTGAATACCATACCTTCTTAATATTTATAAAGTCACCCAAAACTATAGAAATATGAAAATTAGTTCCCAAGAACTTCAGTGATAATCAGGCACACAGTAACTCAGAATAAACCAACTAATGGAAAATAAATGGACCATCTAAGAAATGGTTATCTAAGAAATGCATAGGAAGGGCTGATGAGATGGCTGAGTAAGGAAAGTGCTTGGAGTTCAGATCCCTGGCATCCATCTAAAAAGCCAAGCATAGCAGTGTGTGCGCCTAAAACCCCTGCACTGGGAGGCAGAGATAAGAGGGTTCTGGGGGCTCAATGGCCAACCAGCTCTAGGTTCAGTGAGAGATCCTGTCTAAATAACAATAATAAAAAAATGGGGAAAACAATAGAAGAAGACAACTGGATGTCTGCTTCTGGGCTCCACAGGCACAGGCACCAACATGGACACACATATACACACAAATGCATAGGGTATAAATTGAGCATGGTAGCACATACCTAAATCAGGAAAATCATGAGTCCAAGGTCAGCCTGGACTGCATGTATGGAATACAGTATCTAGACATAGTTCTAGAGAAACCAGATACCTTTAATCCCAGCACTTGGAAGGCAGAGGCAGGTGAATCTCCGTGAGTTCAAGGCCAGCCTGGTATACGTTGTTCTAGGTCAGCTGGGGCCACAGGGAGACCCTGTCTCTTAAACAAACAAAAAAAAAGAATAGCCAGGTGAGGTGGCACACGCCTGTGGGTTCAAGGCCAGCCTGGTCTACAGAGCGAGCTCCAGGACAGCTGGTACTAAAAGGGAGACCCCATCTCAAAAATACCAAAAAAAAAAGGGGGCTGGAGGGATGGCCTAGCGGTTAAGAGCGACGACCGCTCTTGCAGAGGACCCGGGTTCGATCCCCAGCACCCACATGGCGGCTGAGAACCGTCTGTGACTCCGGTTCCAGGAGAACTCCAGTTCCAGGGGAATCCGAGACCGTCTTCTGACCTCCGCAGCATCGCACGACACGGGTGCGCAGACCTGCATGCAGACAATACATTCATACACATAAAAAAAAAAACCAAAAAAAGGATAAAACTAAAAAGGAAAAAGAATATTAAAATACCGTTACCCTAGAGTAAAGCATGCAGTGTAGAAGCTTAGTACAGAGAGCTTTGTTTGAACTCTTCTTAGTTCGTTAGAAACCTAAACTAGTAATACGTGAGTTGAAGTAAGTACATTTTTCTAGGAGAGTAGTGGGAGGTTTTGGGGCTTTGTTTTGTTTTGTCCTTTTGAGACAGGGTCTCCCAGTACCCCCAGGCGGACTTAGATCTCACAGAGATCCATCCCAAGTGCTGTGACTTAAGGCATGTGCCACCATGCCCAGTGGAAGGTAATCATTTTTGTCTACTTGTGAAAATTTACTTCAGATTTGCTCAGCCATTTGCCATTATCTCAGACTGAAATGCAGATGGTATTCAGTCAAAGTGACAGAGAAAAGTAGATACTTAAATTACCTCTCAGCCAGTATTTTTTTGTGTGTGTGGGGGGGTCTTTTCGAGACAGGGTCTCCCTGTAGCCTCAGCTGTCTGGAACTCACTCTGTAGAACAGGTGGCTTTGAGCTCACAAAGATCCCCGCCTCGCCTCTGCCTCCCGAGTGCTGAGATTAAAGGGTGCCACCAGCAAAATAAAAATTTAAAAGAAAAAGGAAAAAAAATAATAAATTAATATATATAATAATATATATATAATATTATATATATTATAGTATATACATATATATATATTATATAATATATATAATATATATATTGATAGATAGTACATATAAAAATAATTCCGCTAGGTAAACAAATTGAAACTATGCACCAGAGAGTCTGTGCTGGGTGAAATCTAAAATGTTGTATTCTGGCTGTAAATCAGGAAGCTCAGATTTTATTACTATTTTTCATTTCATCACCAGCAAAATTGGTAAGCCAATGGCATTTATAAGAGACTAGCTCCATGTTATTTATGCAGAATGATTTTCAGAAGACCATCAGATTACAAAAGTATAATATTATATTTCAATATAAAAAGGCTTACCAGATCTCTACCAGTATTAAAAAATCTTCAGTGACATATAGCCAATTAAATTTTAAATGCTCTGTTATAGATCCAGAAAGCTACCAGCTCATCCAGAAGTGAACCTGAAGGACGAAAAGGCACTATCTCACAGTATTTCACTACTTTACACTGTCCTGTGTGCGATGACCTGACTCAGCATGGCATCTGTAGTAAATGTCGGAGCCAACCTCAGCATGTTGCAGTCATCCTCAATCAAGAGATTCGAGAGTTAGAGCGCAAACAGGAGCAACTTGTGAAGGTACAGTCTTGACCAGTAGACCTGGAATCATCCCAGGCAACCTGACTTTTCAGGGAGATAGTCAACTCTTCATTATAGCGTGAGATGTCAGTGTGGAAAATGAAATGAGGGATCTAATGGGATAAACTTCTGAAAATTTAAGGAATACTACAGGTGGGGACTGGAAAGGGCTCATCAGTTAAGATCACTTGCTGCTCTTGCAGAGGACCTGAGTTTGGTTCCCAACACCCATATCAGATAGCTCATCACTGCCCTAAACTCCAGTTTCAGGGGATCCAATGCCTCTGGCCTCCCACAGGCACCTGTGTGTATGTTGTGCATATAAATTCACATAGGCACTCACAAGGCACATAAATAAAAATATTTTTAAATTTTTAAATAAAATAATACAATTGAACTAAATAGTAAAAATGTTTTAAGTGGTTTTTAGTTTTCAGCCTTATAAAATAGTATATTGTTTATTAAAACCTAAAGTTAAAATGGCCATCTACCCAGTTTTTTTATTTTAAAAATAAAGTTTTAGTTGATCCATCAATACTTGTCATTCTCATAAAACTCTAGTGATCTTAGAAACTAGAAACTTGGAAAGTCTGCAGTTTTAAGACTCCAAATAGAAAATAAATAGGTAATGGTTGAGTCTTACTGCCACAGACTTTAGTATTTTGAATCTTATTATACTCCTAATAAGTAAAAAGGCTGGAATATCAACATAAAATATAAGGACAATATCTCATATGTGGGAATTCTAACAGAAGTAAACAGCAAACATTTTTTAAAGTTGAAAAATGAAATCTAAACAAAGTCTCATCTCTTTCTCAGTAAAATTCAATCTCTATCCCATTTCCTGTCCTTTTCCTTTTAACAGTGTAACTGCTACTCTGCCATACCTTTTAAGCCCATGAATGTACTTTAATTTCACCTTCCTTCTGGTCTCTGAATACCCTTTTTCCTCTGTCAAGAATTTTTCCTTATTCTTCTCTGATCATTTGAGAGGAATCCATCACAGCTAGACAGGTGGTTTACCTACAGTAGACTTCTACCATACTTTCTGCTTTCCTGTGATATGTCTGTCTCCCCTAGTAATAAAAAGTGAGAATGTGAGACTGGAAACTGCCTTATACCAGCCCTCCCTGGTGGTACACTATAAATATTTATTGAATAGCTTCCCACCTGATTAAAGGTGTAATGTGTAAAGGAACAATAAAATAACTTTCAGCCACTTTGTAAAGTTGTGTGGTCCTAGTCAATACAGACATTAAAGTCTCTAGGGGCTCCCATCTTCTGTTTATTTTATCAACTGCTGTCACATGGCAGCAACTAACTTAACTCTGAAAATTATTTTATTGGACTCTGGTATATAGTACATCGACAAGCACAGGCATTTCAGACTTCTGCTGAGGTTAATCTGTGAGTAGTCTCTTCCTGGACTTTTTGTCTTCTGCTCTCAGTGACAAATATTGCACTAGTTGGTACTGTCAATTTAGCAAGTACTAGTACTACTTGCTAGTAGGTTTTATTTCTTTTAAAAAGGTTAGCTGGGGGGCTGGAGAGATGGCTCAGCAGTTAAGAGTACCGACTGCTCTTGCAGAGGACCCAGGTTCAATTCCCAGCACCTACATGGCAGCTAAGAACCATCTTTAACTCTAGTTCCAGGAAAATCTGACACCCTCTTCTGACCTCCGCAGCATTGCATGACATGGGTACACCTACTTACATGCAGACAGTACACTCATACACATAAAATTATAATAAAAAATAAAATAAAAAGGTTAGCTGGACATGGTGCCACACACCAGCACTTGGGAGGCAGAGGCAGGCAGATCTCTGTGAGTTCAAGGCCACCCTAGTCTATATAGTGAGTTCTAGGCCAGCTGGGGCTACAGGAAGACCCTATATCAAAATGACCAAAAATAAATAAAAATACAGTTTAAGGCCAGGCATGGTGCACGTACCTTTAATCCCAGCACTCAGGAGGCAGAGGCAGGTGGATCTCTGTGAGTTCAAGGCCAGTCCGGTCTCCATAGTGAGTTCCAGACCAACTGGGGCTAAAAGGAGACCCTGTCTCCCAAAGAACCCCCCCCCAAAAAAGAAAGAAATGATACTCTTTGTAAATAAGGATGATTTATTATCTTTCAAGAGATAATAAGCCAGGCATTGTGCACATATCTATAACCCAAGGTTGAAGGAGAATGGGGCTCTGCTTCTTGAGACCTTGTCTGTAAAGAGAGACACAGGTACAAAGAGAGGAGAGACACTTAAGACTAAAACTGTAGAGTTCTTTTTATTATTGTATTATTTTTATTTTATGTGTATGAGTGTTATGCAGGCATGTGTGTAAGTGCACCCATGTCATGCAGTGCCGTGGAGGTCAGTAGACGGCATCGGATCCCCTGGAATTGGAGTTGCGGATAGTTGTTAGCCACCATGTAGGTACTGGCATCTGAACCCAGTTTCTCTGCAAGAGCAGCTAGTGCACTTAACCACTGAGCCCCATGTAAAATGTTTTTTAAAGGGTTAAAAATACGCCTTTAATCGTAGCACTTGGGAGGCAGAGGCAGATCTCTGTGAGTTCAAGGCCAGCCTGGTCTACAGAGCGAGCTCCAAGTCAACTGAGACTAAAGGGAGACCCTGTCTCAATAAGACCCAAAAAAAAAAAAAAAAAGTTAAAATATATGCCTCATGTAGGTATGATTTTTTTTTTTTTGTCTTATTGAGACAGGGTCTCCCTATAGCCCTAGCTGGCCTGGAACCTGATATGTAAACCAGGCTGGCCTTGAACTCATAGAGATCCGCCTGCCTCTGCTTCCCAAGTGCTAGGATTAAAGGCATGGGGCACCACACCCAGCTTATGTATGAAAATTTTTATAAATCAAACTACAGGACATACAGTGAGATAGGAACAGTAATATATGTTGATAGGTTTTCAATCTGGCAGTTAGAAATAAATAATTATGGAAGATCTAAATATCATAAACTAATCCTTATGGTTGTCTATCAAACTCTGTAACAGAAAATTAGACACTTTTAGGTGTTTATAGAATATTTAATATTTTGACCATCTGAGGGCTGGAGAGATGATTTAGCATTCACTGTTCTCCCAGAGGACCTGAATTCTATTCCCAGCACCTACATCAGGTGACTCATAACTGCCTATAACTCCAGCTCCAGGGGATCCAACACCCTCTTCTTGCCTCCACAGGTACTGTACAGTGTTGCCAGGATACACTTATGCAATAAAAGTCAAAATAATCTTTAAGAAAATTATTTTTAAAGCTCAGCCATTTCTTTTTTTTCACAACCTTTGAAAGAGATTATTTTTTCATTTCTTAGACTATTAAAAGAAGATAATAAATTTTCTAAAAGATAAAAAAATTAGAAATGGGCTTTATCGGTACAGTACAATAAAAGTAGTAATTAATTGGGGCTGGAGGGATGGCCTAGCGGTTAAGAGCGCCAACCGCTCTTGCAGAGGACCCAGGTTCGATCCCTAGCACCCACATGGCGGCCGAGAACCGCCTGAAACTCCAATTCCAGGAGAACTCCAGTTCCAGGGGAATCCGACGCCCTCTTCTGACTTCCGTGGCATTGCACGACACGGATGCACAAACTTGCATGCAGACAGTACATTCATACACATACAGAAATAAATAATAAAAAAATTTTTTTAAAGTAGTAATTAATTATAAACCCTGAAAACAAAATGGTCTTCCACTTGGAATCTACAGCATTTCCTGTTAAACAAAATGAACACTACATATCAGATTCTAGATATGCATAACAGATATCAGAGAAAAATTTATTTCCTTAAATACTTTTAATAAATATAAAACAATGAAAAAAGTGTCTGACAGAGATTTTTTTAAACAATAAGAAGGCCAAAGGATAACAAAAAGAAAAAACTTACAAAGATCTAAGTCTTACTTTTAAACATCTGCCTCCTTAAGTTAAAATGTGGGTGTCCTGGTTCTGTTGTTTAAATTTTTAGATGTAAATTGAATTCAGCTGTAACACTCACTCAGGGATTAAATGACCAGTAAAAGTCTTCAGAGTAAACATTTGAGTTAAATTTAGCAAGTTGAGTAATTCCATCCTGGATTATTTACCAGACAGGCACAGAGAGTCCTTAAATACTTATCAGTTTGTCCTGGTACCTGCGTGTAGCTGTAGTACATACAGCTGTAACATGGAAATTCTATATTTGGAAATAGATTTGAGTCTCTTGGAAGACATGTAATTAGCAAAGGGCTTCCTAGAACAGGATGCACTGTCTTTGCAGAGCCTACTAAAGCAGGTGTTTCTAAGCAGTTTGCTTGTGGCAGTAATATAATGATTCCAGTAACCACTGTTCTCAGGAAAACATCCTCTCTCCTTGGGCTGGGCGTAGTGGTGCACACCTTTAATCCTAGCACTCGGGAGGCAGAGGCAGGTGGATCTCTGTGAGTTCAAGGCCAGCTGGGACTAAAGGGAGACCCTGTCTCAAAAATACCAAAAAAAAAAATCCTCCCTCCTCTGACTAGGAACAAAATTTCAGTGCCCTATGACCCATCAGCTCCCTCCAATAACTGTCCAGTAGAGACGTAATTACATTAGATTTATCTCTTAAAACACAGTATGTAGAGTGATGCTGCTGCTTGCCTTCCTATTTGCTTGCTTATTGTTTGTTTTTTTATTTTATTTATTATGTGTATGAATGTACTGTCTGCATGTAGGTTTATGCACCCCTGTCGTGCAATGCCGCAGAGGCCAGAAGAGGGTGTCAGATTCCCCTGGAACTGGAGTTAAAGACGGTTCTCAGCCGCCATGTGGGTGCTGGGGATCGAACCCGGGTCCTCTGCAAGAGCAGTCGGTGCTCTTAACCGCTAGGCCATCTCTCCATCCCCTTGCTTGCTATTGTATGTTTCCTTGTTGTATGTTTGCTTCCTTGCCTGTGTCTCAAATGTGTTCAGGCTGGTCTAGAACTCCTTGGCTCCCGTTTTTATTTTTTTTTAAGTCCCTTTATTGCATTGTATTCATAGAGAATATATAGGTATTTAAACTTTGACAATAATTTTAACTTGATACATCCAAGTTTACCTTGCTTTAATATATTTATAGATATAAAATTAGGCCTCTAACATTGATAGGGACAGGAAAATTGCTGCCACCAAATGAAACAAAGAGGTTAACATCCTTCCTATTCTTCCACCCCTGCCCTCCCACTTCTCACCAACCTCCGTCACAGACCCCCATTTAGAGGGTGATGAGGAAGAAAGTGAAGAGTACATAATCAGGTGCAATACACTGTGATGAGCACAGAGAGTAAGTAAGGTGGAAAGGGGAGAGGCTCCCATTTTTAACCACTTAGTTGCCCTGCATTCTTCAAAGGCCTCACTAGTAGCATTTTACTTTTTAAGCTTTTCATGTTTAGTAATCATTTTAGCTATGTGTGTGACTTGCAGCTAAGTATCATTTAAAATCTGATGGTTGTGTAAAGGAATCGTAATGCTTCCTCTTTTATTAGAAGTGTGTCCCATGATTGATTATTATTTACATCAGAAATCACTTGGAATCCTTGAAGAGGAGAGTGGCTTCCTAAGCTTTTATGTCTGGGGATTCTGATTCACTGGTGTGGGCAGAGTCAGGCATTGGTTTACTTTTAGGCTCCTTGTTAGCCAGCTGAGAACTACCTGTCTAGAGGACTACTATCAAAAAACTACTATCAAAATCACATGATTTGATTTTTTTTTCTAGCATTTTCCCTTTGGCAGTTGAGTAGTATATTGTGTGAATTTTTGTCTAATTGATAGATTATTCATGTATATGGAATATAATATAATTCAGTATATGGAGAGTATGTATTGATCAGATCAGCTTAATTGACTTACTTTGTATTAGAAACTTTCTTCTTTTTGACACATGGTCTCATGCATGCCAGGTTGGCCTCAAACGCTCTATGTAGCCAAGAATGGCTCTGAACTTCAGTTGATCCTTCTGCCTCTGCTTCTGCAGAGTGCCGAGATTACAGACATGCACCACCACACTCAATTTATGCATGTGTAGTATTGGAGGTGTGAACTGGGCAAGCACTCTACCAACTGAGCTACACCCCCTAGCCTAATACTGTGAGAAACACTAAGATTTATTCCTCCAATCTAGCTCATATCGTACCTGTTAGCCAGCCTTTATTTATTCCTCTTCCCCACTCTTCTCTTAAGCTTTTAGTGACCATTATTATACTCATTATGTCTGAGATATAACCATTTTAATTTCCACGTACGAATGAGAACATGTGTTTATGTCATTCTGTGTCTGGCTTATTTCATTTAGTATCTTCCAGTTGCATCCACATTCCTACAAATGGCAGGATTTCCTTTCCATGGATGAATAACTTCATTGTGCACATACAGCACATTTCCCCAACCATCTATTGGTAGAAACCTCAGTTGATTCCATATCTTGACTGTTGTAAATAGGGGATATAATAAACATTGGAGTACACATATCTCTTTATATGATGATTTCACTTCCTTTGGATATATACCCAGTAGTGGAATTGTTGCATTATATAATAGTTATATTTCTAGTTTTTGAAGAATCTCCATATTGTTCTCTGATTCATTGTTCTTTGTCTTTTTTTAATGACTATTTTAATTGAGATTACAGGATATTTCATTATACATTTATTCTGGTTGCTTGGCTGGCTGGCTGGCTGGCTGGCTGGCTGGCTGGCTGGCTGGCTGGCTTGCTTGCTTGTTTGCTTGCTTGCTTGCTTGCTTGCCTGCTTGGTTTGGAGTTTTTGAGACAGGAATGTTATAGTCCAGACTCACGTGGAACTTTCTTTGTATCCTGGAACTCGGGATTCTCCTAAGTGAAAAGATTGCAAGCATGCACCACCACAATTAACTCTCCATTGTAGTTTAACAGTGTTTTGCCATTGATTCTGATATATTCTCATTTTTCTTATCACATGAGTACCAATATTTTCTCCCATCCCTTTCCTTTCCTTTGCCATACAGAAGCTTCTTAGTTTGATAGAATCACATTTGCTGGTTACTGCTTTCATTATCCATGTTTTCATGATATTATCCTCAGTTACAGCCTATGTCAGTGCTTTCTGCAAAGCATCTCTGTGGCTTAGTACACAGAAGAGCTAATAAACCTTTTATGACAGAGCTCTCCTAGGTGACACAGGTTTCCTGGTGGTTTCTGGTTCCGTAGACTTGGGCAAGCACAGATCACCTGCCTCTGAATTTTGATATAATAGGATTCTGCTTTGAATGCAGATTGATAAAAGGAATGAACTGATTCTACACAATTACACTTTTTGTGAAATGTCCTTTAGAAGTACCTCACTCATAGTGTAGGCTAGGCTTCTAAGAGATTAGAACATAGAGTTTTCTATACAGAATATCTCATCTTATATTTGCCAGTTATCTGGGTAGCTCAGAAATGATGTATTATAAAAATGTATTTAGCTGGGCGTGGTGGCACATGCCTTTAATCCTAGCCCTTGGGAGGCACGCAGGGGGATGTCTGTGAGTTCAAGGACAGCTGGGGCTACAGGAAGACCCTGTCTCAAAAAGACCCCCCAAAAAATGTATTTACATGTATCACAGGAACTTTGCTCTTTTATCTGTTTTTCTTATGCTTTCAGATATGCAAGAACTGTACAGGCTCCTTTGACCGACAAATCCCTTGTGTTTCTCTCAACTGCCCAGTACTTTTCAAACTCTCACGAGTAAACAGAGAATTATCCAAGGCACCATATCTCCGGCAATTACTAGACCAGTTTTAAGTTATATCACAGAATTTCAGGTGCTATTTGTTCAGTGTTTACCACTAAACTATCATGCATGGTGCTTTCTCAACGTCCATCAAGTCACAGATGTTCACTGTCTGTTATCCAAGACTATGAAGACTTACATGAATTAAAAATTATACTTGCTGATCTCTGAATAGCTCATTTCTTACAGTGTACAAATTCTTCATTCTTTTACCTTTTTAACATTGTTTTATAATGCAGGTGTTAGATTTGCTCCCATTTATGTACCATCTTGTAAATCCATCTGAAACAGATCGTGTTTACTTCCCTGTGGAAGGAATACTGAAAACCTCTTTAAAATCATTTGTGCATTTTCCTTAAACTGTAGTAAGACGTGTTGCTTATAGATATTCATTCACTTTATAATTTTGACTGCAAAATATTTTGTAAATACACTTTTTTACTTTTCAAACAACTGAGTAAAATAAATGTGCAATGAATTTTATACAAATGATTTTGAAGTTGTTTGGTATATTTCCTCTAGGTTTTGCTTGACTCAAATGTAGATTTGTTATTTTGATCAAACTGTGCAAATAGTACCATGTGTAGCATTTTTGAAACATTTTCTAAAAACCTCTGTCTTGCGTTAGCTATTAATGGGGCATTGTGAGGAACTGTGCAAAGACATTTTTGTTACAAACCTGTGGGCCTGTTGCAATACTTTAAAAATAAAAATTTTATTCCATTTTTGCTTGTTTTGTATAGACATTTCTATTGCTTCTAAATATGCTTAAAATATTTTCTTTCCTTATGTACTGTACAGTTAATCTTATTTGCCATCCCTTGAACACAAAATGTGTATTTAGAATATTTGTATAACTGTATAAAATGAAAAAGGAATTATGTGGTCAGTGCATTGTTTTTTAAACTGGAAATCATTTTGTTTTAAGAGTTAATAATGGAAACCAAATTAAAATTGAATAAAATATGAAGTATGCTAGTGTGGTTTTTTTAATCTTGCTGTAAACAGAATTTGCATGTTTTATAAACTACATTGGTTACATCTTCCTTAATTTTAATGAGGTAAATTTAGGGGCTAGAGATATGGCTCAGTAGATAGAGTACTTGCCTAGCATGCACAAGGGCACATGAAGGAAGATTCCATCTTCAGTAGCACATAAAACAGTACTTGAGGGTAGAGACAGGAGGATCAGCAGTCCACAGGCACTCTCAGATAGATAGTTTGAGGCCAGCCTGGGTTACAAGAGACTCTTACCTCCAAAACAAACCAAAAAAGCCAACCATAGTGGCTAGCAACAGACACCAAAGCTGTAATCCCAGCACTCCCATGATTGCTGCAAGTTCTGGGTCAGTTTGGACTACATGTAGCAAGATACTATCTTAGCAGGGGTTGGGGAGTAGATTTGGCTAATTATTATATCCTAACCCATTCTCGAAACACTTAGGATTAATTTTTTACTATGTTTTTATTTTATGTATATGAGTGTATTGCCTAAATGTAAGTGCACTTATGCCATGCAATGCTCAGAGAGGTCAGAAGAGGGCATCGGATCCTTTGGAACTGGAGTTGTAGATGGTTGTTAGCCACCATGTGGGTGATAGGATTCTAACCAAGGTCCTCTGCAAGATCAGCCAGTACTCTCAACTGCTCAGCCATTTCTCCAGCCCCTTGGACTAATTTAAGGTAGCAATATTCTAGGAAATAACTAGCATTCATCTTTTTAAATAAGAATGTGTTTGTTGGTAGATGTTGTTTTTACTTCTATACAATTAAGCTTTAAGCCAGGACTTTCCAGAGGGAAAACAAAGCTATAATTCTATTTTTTAAACGCTTAAATGATTTTTTAAGTATATTCCAGTTTTTCCCAATAGAAAAAATGTTCTTATAGATTGTTCATCTGGTTAGTCACCAGAAATGGGTCTTCCAATGCCAGAACTGAACATATATCCTTCAAATCTTACTACTTTTTGGAACCTTTTGTGTTTGTTTGGTGTGCTGGAGCATAGTCCTCAGAATCAGGGTTTATTATTGGTCCTTGCATGAATGGATATTGGTGGCTTTCTGTTTTTCTTCTAAGTTTTATTGTCTGTCAGAACTTGCACATATATCATACTAACCACACAGTATTTTCAACAGTCATTTTATGTTATAATTGGACAGCCATATTAACAATAGTTTGAATGGAGGTACCCTGCCTGGGTGGATAATGCTGCTCCCCAAAGCCATGGATTATTATATCTCAGTGCATGGGATACTCCCCTATAAGTTGTTGGCCAGAGATGCCCCAGAGCCCCCCAAAACAAGACAGATTGTCTTTGCCTGCCCTCCAGAACTAGATGGTAAAGCCTAATTGATGAAGACACTACACAGTTTGGTTGCAGGAGGTCAAGAAATCAAGCTGGAACTCACCTGAAACATCCTTCTGACTGGCTTGTATAGTGCCACGGTGTTAGACAGACTGCTGGCAAAGAGTCATCAGTGGTCTTATCCATCAGTAGACCCTGCATGCAGGATGTGCCCACTGGTCCAATAGTGGCATGACTGATATGGGTGTAACCAATGACTTTCTGCTTTGATTTGAGGACCACAGCACAGGAGAGAATTCATACCTAGTACTATAAACCTACTCAAGCATCTATGCCACTATTACATTTTATTGACACCTGTATATATTACCTCTTTTTCAACAAAAAAAGTGTGCTCACTGTATCTCAGGTTTCCATTGCTGGTTCTGCTCATAATAGCTACGGGTCTGATGGGGGTCCATCCTTTGCATAATATTCGAGCAAAGCATTCACCAGACAGAATATGTGAGTCCCCAACCAACAGATTGTCAGAGCAACAGGTACACCCTCTTTATCTTACTTGGACAGGTGCACTCATTTTTTTTTTTCCAAAGCCAATTTTTTATTGAAGCTCTGTGCATTTCTTACAAAATTACAAATCAAATCTAGATCCGTGCCCCCCCTCTTTGCCTCCCCACCCCACCAGAGCTCATGCATTCTGCCAAACATGTTTTTCACCTTTTTCTCAGTCTCTCTCAAAATTCTTGATGCAGAATTTTACTGTTTTGAGCAGAAGTTCACCATTTCAGTCAATTCTTTGATGCAGTCTTTCTGTTGTTGTTGTTATTATTCCTTCCAATATGCATCATTCCAAAATATGCACATATGGGTGCACTTAACTGGATTGTTCTGTCTGACCTTGGCAACCATAATAATTATTTACAACATTTTAGTATGTACATTGTATATATGGTTTCTTTAACTTAAAAAAATTATTTTCCAGTTAAAATTCCCTACTTGGCTGAATGTCTTCCAAGTAATAATTGGTATCTACTGTGTATTTTTTGCTTACTGTATGTATAGTTTTATCAGGGCTACCATAGCACAGTACCACAGTACAAAAGTGTAGCTTTTGTGGTACCAATCTATTTCCTAACAGTCTATTTCCTAACCAATCTATTTCCTGGCAATTAGAATCCAAGATTCCACTGTCCAGAATTTTAAGGGCCATCTTCTCCCTGAGTTTCACATTGTCTTCCCTCTATGCCTATGTTTCCAAATTTCTGCCCCTTATAAAGATACCCATCATGCTAGGTACAGCCCCACCTTCAGTGACTTCATTTTAATATTTTTGTCTCCTAAATACCTGAACTCCAAATATAGTCACATTCTGAGGTACAGGCAATAAGGTTTCAATACATGAAAGAGAGGGGATGGCAAAACTCAGCCCATAAAACCATGAATGAGACAATATTCTAGGAAATGTATGGGAGTTCTGATTTAAATCAATGAAACACAACTTGGAAATACGGAGATGAAGTATGGAGACTGGGAAGGAACTAGGTAGTAGTACAGTAAGAACACAAATGCCAAGAAAGTGCACACCTCACCACCAAGGAAATGGAGCTCTTCAACCAGATTCATGCAGAATGAAATCACTGTTGTAACGGGAAAAAACCCCTACCCTTTCCAAAGGGAGACAGTAGAGGCCCTACCTCTATCTTTGTAAACCAGAGGTTCTGGTCTTACAGAACCAATCCCGGTGAGTGGAGTGCTCCAAACTGGACTACCACTGAATCCATTTTCATGCCTCATGAAATCCATGAAGATGGAGCAGCGCACAGAAATAAACTGTACGCCACCTCCTTGTGGAACACACCTGGGACTCTTGTATCCTACAGGAATCCTGCCCAACTTCCTAACAGGAGCCAAAAAGGCCCAAGCTTCACCCAGGGCACTGACACAGTTATAGGAAGATATATTAGGAAGAGTGATTGATCAGAACTACCAGGGGAAGATGGAAGATTACCGCACAATGGGGGTAAGGAAGATCACATCTGGAAGGCAGGAGATTCTGTAGGGCACATTTTAGTGCTACCATATCCTGTGATTAAGGTCAATGGGAAACTGCAATGCCCCAATCCAGAGAAGACAACAAATGGCCCAGAGCCTTCAGGGATGAAGGTATGGGTAACTCCTCCAGGGAAAGAGCCAAGACCTTCGAAGGTGCTTGCTGATGGTGGAGGAAATACAGAATGGGTAATAGAGGAAGGTAGTTATAAATATCAGCTGGGGCCACAGGACCAGTTGCAGAAATGTGGATTGTAATTGACAAATGTTTTGTCCTATATGGTTAAGATTATGCTTGTGCATATATACACACATTAAGCAGATATTTGTGTTGTTCCCTTTTGAATGTATAATTAAGACAAGTGTTAAGTCTTATAAATCTATATTATCATATTTAGGTCATGAGATACTGAAGGACTAAGTATTCCTCAAAGACCTTACCACCTACTCTAAGATATATAATGTGCTTTGGATTGCAGGTGGGATCATTGTAGCATGTCAGGTGGGATTATGACCCTCTATTGTTTTCATTTGAAAATTAAATATGACATAAGGAGATGGTATTTGGTGTCAAGTTGACAAGGGGTGGACTTGTGATGGGTCATCCTTGGTGTCAGCTTGACTGTATATGGTAACTAAAATGAGGGCAAGACCTTCTGATTGGATCATTTGAAGCTGGAAGCCCCACACTAAATATGGGTGTTACCTTCTGATGGCAACCCATATAAAAGGCCATGCTTTGGGGCCAATTGCTTTCTCTCTCACTGGTGAATTAGTCTTACTGCTGTGACCAACTCCTCTGATTCCAGCATAGACTGATGACTGGATCCATCAGGCCTTCAGAGCTAGATTAGCACTGCTGAGACATCCAGCCTCATTGACAGAAGAACTACCAGATTCTCAGCCTCTCCGGTGTGGTGCAGCCATTATTCCACTACTCAAACTCTATCCTGTGAGCTAATCTAATAAATCTATATATTTACATTCTGTTTCTGTAGAGAACCTGAACTGATATACCTACTACTGTAGAATCTCCCTGTCTCTATCTATCTATCTATCTATCTATCTATCTATCTATCTATCTATCTATCAATCTATCTATCATCTATCTATACATACATAGATCTATACATAGAGCTATCTATCTCTATCTCTCTCTCTCTCTCTCTCTCTCTCTCTCTCTCTATATATATATATATATATATATATGTAGATAGATATTGCAAAAATGAGCTTCATTATAAATAGGCTAACCTATAATGGGGGTTCAATGGCCATAGCAGACAGCACAGGCTAGCAAATACAAAATCCAATCCCAGAAATGGCCTCCCTCTTCAGAACTTGTTGATGAGAGGGGACCCTTAGACACTCAAACAGTACTGGCTATTGCCATTGCTCCTGCCTACCCACCAGAACTTGTCAGGAAGAACCCACTGTTGAAGACACTGCAGCATGAATCAGAGAACAAACAAGGACAAATCATGCTTCTATTCACCTTGAAGCTTCATCTGTACTGGTTAGTACCAGAGGGTGCTGTGTGTGCTAATGGAAAAGGAAGATCATCATCAACGTTGCCCACTTGTGAACTCTGCAACCTCCAATAACTTTGGGTTTCTCAACATGGGCCCACTAGTACAGTTGTGGCACATGTGATGGGAGTAAGCAACCACTTCAGATTGGACTTAAGACCAGCTTCACAAGATGGAGCCCATACCTGACAGTGATATCAGGGCTAAGAACCTGTTGGTAGATGGGTTCCAGGCCATGGGGCTCCACTAAAACTTTTGGATTAATTTTCTGAGTATGTATGTTTTTGCCTGTGTAAAAGCACATCATGTGCTTCCTTCCTCTTCAAGGCCAGAAAAGCCTGTCAGACAGTTGTTGGCCACTGTGTTAAGAATGAAACATGGGATCCTCTTCAAGAGCAATGGTTTTTCTTTTGTTTTTACAAATTAAAAAATATTTTATTATTTTTATTTTATGTGTATGAGTGTATTGCCTGCAGTAGGTAGGTGCACCAATGTCATGCAAGGCCCGTGGAAGCCAGAAGGGGGCGTCCTGGAATTACATTTATAGACAGTTGTTATCTGCCCTGTGTGTGCTGGGAATTAAGCCTGAGTCCTCTGCAAAAGCAGCAAGTGGTCTAAGCACAGAGCCATCTCTCCAGCCCTGCAACCAGTGCTCTTAATGTCTTAATGGAGCCACTTTTCCAGCCCCACATTTGCACCATTTTTTAGACAAGGTCTAAAAACCTGGAGCTCACTGATTGGCTCAACTGCCTGGCCAGCAAGCCTATGGGATCTCCTGTCGCTCACTCTCAGCAGTGGAATTACAATTGAAAGAGGTCTTGGCTGCTTTTAACGTGTGTGCTGGGGATCTGAGCTCAGATCCTCACAATTCAGGGCAAGCACAGTCTCTGCGGAATAGTCTCCCCAGCTCTCAGTTTTAGTCTATTGTTTACACAAGTGTCGACTGGCCTTAGTAATGAACAAGTAGCTGTGTTTTCCTGACATCTCTCTGTACATCACTCAAGCAAGATACTTAAACTGAGGGAAGAGAAGTCTTCAAAGAGCTGGTATGTGAGTCAGTAGGTCAGAAACTAGAGAAACAAATTGGGCTGGGGCTGGTATGTGTGGAGAGGGAGACTTAGGGCCTATATCTGGCTGTAGGGAACCTGACAGTCACTCCCTGAAGTCAGGGTCACCAGGGACTCGAATTAGAGGACTTGGCTGGTGGGTGCCACTGCCTGTTTGCCTGCTGGTGAAGGCAGATCAAACAGACCTAGTTTCAGAAACTCAATGTGAATGTATATTCGTGGAAATTGCATTGTTTTGGCTTTATCCTTTAAGCTCAAAAAGCCTTCACCAGTGGGTTGGCCCAAAATGTTCAGTGGGTCAAGGCATTTGGTGCCAAACAAGAAGACCTGAGTTTGATCCCTTGAACCCAGAGAAAACTCCTGACAATTCTCTTCTTATCTCCATACTTGTGTTCTGATGAGTAAGCATGCACACATGCTGGCAGTACAAACACACACACAAACACAAACACATCAATAAAGTTAATAATTTGAATAAGAGACTTCAACACTGAAACCTAGAATTTTTGTTTTCAGTATGAGAATTTTAACCGAATTTTACAAGGTCTCCCTGTAGCCCCAGCTGTCCTGGAACTCACTCTGTAGACCATGCTGGCCTTGAACTCACAGAGATCCGCCTGCCTCTGCCTCCCAAGTGCTAGGATTAAAGGCGTGCGCCACCACGCCTGGCTACCGAATTTACATTTTCTAACAGAGCCAAAAACAACAACAGGAAAAGGCCTCAATCTACAAACATTCCCGCCAGACAGGTCAAGTTTACTCTTTGGAGGACCAGTTTTGAAAGACCAGACCACAAAGGGATCTCTGTTCCACCTAGTGGCCACTTCCAGGCAACAGCCTCTAGGAGTGTCCATGAACTGTACTGAAGGGCCTGCCCTAGGCACAGTAGTATATAAGGTAAAGGGCATGTGTCCTTGCTTCTTGGGATCTTACATTCATAACAGGCAGGAAATATTCGATGGTCCTCACCCATTGCACAGATTCTCATGTGCTAAATCACGTCTTTTTAGTCCTGGAGACAGCAGGAGCTAGGAGAATTTTCTTCATTAAGGTAACACTGAAAAGGGCTGGAGAGATGGCTCAGTGTTAAGAGAAAATACTGCTCTTGCAGAAGACCTGAGTTCTGTCCCCAGCAATCATATCTGGAGGCTCAAAACCACTTTAAATTCAAGCCTGAGGGGATCTGATGCCCTCTTCTGAACTTCCTTGGGACCTCCATTCACATGTAAACAAACCTACCAAGCCCAATACACACATAATTTGAAATAAACTAAATCATGTTTTAGAAGGTAGAACTGAAACTGTCATTTGGCTGATTCAGAAATGTCTGGTTGTTTTAGAATCAATAAAGAAACAAGCAAAAGTTACAGCTAATATCCTATTAAAATTTGTGTGCATTCCGCATCCTAAGGACTCAAGAGTCTATCAAGGCCCAGTGCTCTGAGTTGTGACCTGGCCAGTTTCCTGGATTTGGTGTTCCACTCTATTTGTGCAAGGTGTGTCACAACACCGCTAAGTTTCAGAGGCCACTCGTGAGGGGCATCCTGGTCCTTGTACCTAGAGCTTCCTGAATCCTGCCTGACAGGAAAAAGCCTCAATACTGCCTAGCGTTGGGAAGGGATTGGAGAGATGTGGAGATGCAGAAGTGTAAGGCAATGGCGTCTTTTCCAACTTTCTTCAATGACCTAAAAGTATCTGCTTGTTTTCAAAATCTGAATGCTCTGGAAAGCAGTTCTAATATTCTACAACAGAGGTTCCCCACCATACCCAGAAGGCAGCAGATTCCAGAAGAGCTAATCAATCCCCAAGCCTGGATCTGTGGTGGAGATTTGCATTTCTGAGGCAGGAACCTCACAAAATGAGGCTTGTTTTTAAGTGAAAAAGTATAATCATTCTTTTACTGTACTTTTAAGAGATGTACAATGTTTGCCTGCATGTATGTTTATGTACTATATACCTCCTTCATGGCTATTGAGGGAAAAAGATGGTCAATCCCTTAGATCTGGTGGTATACACAATTGTGAGTCACCATATGGTTGGTGGGCTTTCAACCCAGTTTCTCTACAGAAGCAACAAGTGTCTTACTGATTTGCCACTTACTCAGCCCATGTTTGGTCTTTACCAAGAGGTTGAAGGACTGCCTTCAATGCTTCTCTTGACCATGTGAGGAAAGATGACAGGCGGGAAAGTGGCCCTCCCTGTGCCCTGAATCTGCTGGGCCTCAATCTTGGATTGTCAACCTAAAGAAGAATAAGTTATCAGTTTCAGCTTAAAAAATTATTTTACAAATTACCGAAACAGGCATTTTGTGAATATCAGGAAGGGAACAATGTCACACCAACTCCAGTGTCATCTGTGTAACAACGGACAAAGAGATAAGAACCTTGCGAGATTAAGCACCCTGGTGGTCAGTGACAGAGTACCCGGTCTCAGCTTCTAAGATCACGATGCATTACAAAGATGTTATGCTTCATGAGGGTTGGACTTTGTACATTGTCTTTTGACTCTATTCCTGAGCTCAGCACAACCTCAGTCCAAGACAAGGGACAGTTAAACATGCTTAAAAACAATTCAGGCAAACAGAAGCCTCAGGAACCTAAGTAAAATCATACAGAGATACAACATCTAAAAGCTCCTTTGTCCTAAAAGTCCCCACAAAGATATTGTAAACATTACACTGAGTGAGATCATAGGTTAGTTAATAATAATAAAAGTGTCCTTCCAAACTTAATAAAAATAAGACTTAGTCCTTTAAGCAGAAAGCTACATCTAATAAAGTTAGAATTTAGCTACAGTTATACATGTTAAAGTGTAACACTTAGTCAAAGGCACATGGCAGAGATTTCTCCTTTAAGAGAAACTCTGTGTAATTTCTAAAGAGCTGAAAAGCCCCTCTTCTCCGGACTTGTGGTTAAAACACAACCTGGAGATAGCAAACAACCTGGAGATAGCAAACAACCCCAGGAAGGATGAGAAACATCAAATTGAAACTTCAAAAGAGACAAAGACTTTTTATGGTTTGTGAGTTTAAGACTGCTGTTTTATTGACACAGTGTAAGCTGTAAACCCTCTTTTACTTATCTTGTTGGCCTTGTAAATTCCTTTGTTCCCGAGGAATGAAAATCTCCTGCCTGCGTTGCCTGCCTGTCAGCTTGACCCTTCCCCCTCTCCTGCCTGTGTCACTTATAAAAACTTAACTTGATTTCAGTAAAGACGCACTAGATCCAAAACTCTCTCTGGTGTCACATCCAGTTATTTTTCGCCTGAATCTGTGCCCTCCTGTACAGAACTTGATTTTCTACAGGTGAAAGATATCCAGCTGGGAGAAAGAAATCCCGACTGGGTTGGCTTGTGGCAGAACAAGATCACTGGACATGGCTCTCTCATCTAAAACAAGGACAATTAGTTGTCTACAGAATTATGGCTGGTGGGTTTTTTTCCATTGATCATTTTATTTTCTATATGTGTGAATGTACTGTCTGCATGCAGATTTGTGCACCCGTGTCATGCAATGCCACAGAGGTCTGAAGAGGGCGTCGGATTCCCCTGGAACTGGAGTTCTCCTGGAATTGGAGTTATAGATGGTTCTCAGCCGCTATGTGGGTGCTGGGGATCGAACCCGGGTCCTCTGCAAGAGCAGTTGGTGACTTTAACCCCTAGGCCATCTCTCCAGCCTGTCCATTGATCATTTTGAACAGTGTTCTGAGAACCTGGGTCCCAGATGAGAAGTCTCATGAAGGTCTAATGGAGATCATTGCCATGAATGAAACTTCCTTCCTCTCAGACCCAAAACATAAGCTGCATTCCCCTAAGGTGTCTGGGAAACAGGGTATTTTGTGGCAGCGCCCCAATGTCTGTTTATAAGGGATCATCATCTATTTGCTCATTAACTACAGCTCGGTGAACAGGAATTGAATAAGTTCAGCATGGATATCATGAGTTCTATAAACCAAAGTGTTTGGTTGAAAAGTCTAGGGTAGAATTGAAAATCAGAGCCCTGAATCCACCCACTAACTTGTGACTATCAGTGTCCATAGGCCAGTGAAGGGTGATGTTCTAGACTGTGTGGTTCTTTTTAATCTCCCATTACTATTAAAGTAGAAAAGGTCATTGATAGGATTTAGCATCAATGCCTATAGAGAATCAATCGTGTGTTTGAACATGGGTCTCCAGCAAAAGCACAGTTTTGGGATTTTGTGGACCTTTGCAGGGGAGGCTAGAAGGAACACGTGGGTCTCAGTGGGGCAAGGGGCACTGCCAACTCTGCCTAAACAGCCTGCTCAGATCCCTACTGAGCCAGTGACCAGCCCCTCCCACATTATGCCTTCCCTGTCCTTGGAGAGAGGAAAGCCAGTATGGCTTGTACTCAGCTCTCATTGATCCATTTCTGGCCCTGACATCAAAATAAGTCATTGTGAGGACACAGAGTCAGTTGGCCATATACTGCGCTACAGTGACAGGTTTCTGTCCTTATAGTGTAGAAACTCTTCACAGGTGGGAGAGTTCTTGGCTCTCCACACCAGTGCCCTATTACCCCAGATTTTCTGAACCATTGGAACTCCAAGTGGTGAGGTTCTTTCAAAGTTTGCTGGTTCTGGTTTTGTGGATTTCGTATGTATTTGTTTATTATAGGTTTGGAGTATAATGTGTGCTTATTTTCACTTTTTATACTTTTTATTTTTATGTGTAACATTGTTTGGTCTTCATATGTGTGTGACATGCATGTGATGCCTACAGATGTCAGAAGAGGGCAGCAGATATACTGTACTGGTGTCTGGGAGGGTTATCAGCCACCATGTATGCGTTGGTACTGAACCAGACCCTCTGCAAGGGCAGCCAGTGGTGTTAACACCTGCCTAGCAATCTCTCCAGCCCCTCATAAGTTTCCTTAATATTTAACTGCTTTTTTTTTTTTTTTTTTTTGGTATTTTTGAGACAGGATCTCCCTTTAGTCCCAGCTGGCCTGGAGCTCGCTCTGTAGACCAGGCTGGCCTTGAACTCACAGAGATCCGCCTGCCTCTGCCTCCCGAGTGCTGAGATTAAAGGCATGTGCCACCATGCCCGGCTTAACTGCCTTTTTAAAAACTCCTTTTGTGTTACTTTTGTTCATCTTTTGCTATTATAGACATTCCTAGTATATTTTTACCATACAACAACATGATAACTTCATTGTGACATTCACATACATATGGGTATTACACTCTGACCTGGGTATCCCTTTCTTTTTCCCCCCTAAAACCCCCTTTTCCTGAGTCCACCCTCTTTCAACAATTAGCACATGTCATTTGATAATCCTGTTCTGATGACAGACAGGCCGTTTGGGATTGTCTCTTAGGGAAGGGCACTGGTGTGTCTGTTCTTGAGCTAGACCTCTGAAAACCCTACTGCCTTTACCTTCCGTTCATCTGTCTGCCTGCAACTGTCCTTTCACATCCAATTTTCAAGGGCAATTATGAAGCTCTCCTATTCCTTCAAGTTAGCCTGTTGGCAGGGGCACAGCAGGTGGGGCTGGTAATGTATTGAAGCAAAGCATCAAGCCCTCAGCTCTGCTGGCCAAAGGGCATGTCAAAGAACAAATCCTGCCAACTACCGGAATCACCAGCCATCCAGTGCTCCAGAAACAGAGACTGCTCCCTGAGGAACATGGGAAGAAATTTCATTGGCAAGGACAGCATTTACCCCAATTTCCCCATCCTAGACTTCACCAGCTCTCTCTGACAACCTCTGTCTTCTACTTTGTTTTGAGACAGGTGATGGGTCAGAATCTTAGGACTCAGGACAAAGTCCTTCAAGGTTTTTCTTGGTTTTGCAAGGTATTGATTATGAGGGAGGGCCTATCTTTAGTCACCTTCTGTAGTCTAGCCTCTGATGAGGCACTGGGTAAGGGGAGTTGAGGGGCTTCTCTGTGCTCTTCTTCCATGTGTCACTGGTTGGCTCCCCAGCATTGCTAGCCTGTGCTTAAGTGGGGCAATGTGTAGGAATGTTTGTCTCTGGGTGAAATGGAAGCTTTTATTCACACTTTTTTTTTTTTTTTTTTTTTTGGTCTTTTCGAGACAGGGTCTCCCTGTAGCCTCAGCTGTCCTGGAACTCCCTGTGTAGACCAGGCTGGCCTTGAACTCACAAAGATCCCCCTGCCTCTGCTTCCCAAGTGCTAGGATTAAAGGCGTGCTCCACCATGCCCGGCAGTTCAGACCTCTTGTGAATGGCAGTGGCCACTTGTTTGGAATGCCCTCCTGTAGAGCTGGTTCTGTGTGGTTCCCATGGGGGTCCATTTCTCATGCAAAACTGTCATTATTCTGGTGTCAAGCTACAGAAGTGTGCAATCAAAAACCTAGATCTCACTGATCACAGCCCTCTGCTCCAGATGCTGATGTCACACATGTGGCTGTCCTGTGCGTCTGACAGCAAAGATTCATTTTTTATTTACTGGCCACTTACATCATATGGAAAGCAGAAACATTCCTTGCTTTTTCTTTCACTTTAATTTTTCTTTTCTGTGTGATGAGAGAGGGTCTCGTGGAACACAGTCTGGTCTCAACATCATTGTGTAGCCAAGGATGATGTGAACCTGATTGTCCTGCCTCCACGTTCTAGCTTTTGTCATTGTCATTCCCACACTTTTATGGGAGACTGAGTTCTGACCATGAGCTGAACGTGAAGAACCATCCTCGGACTGGGCACAGCTAGTGGAATCTTCTCTAGTTGTGTGGTGTGCTGTGGATGTGGCCTCTCCACGTCCTTGCTGCAGCTTCACCTCCAATGCAACCATACTAAGATGTGGGGATTCATGAGTCCCACAGAATTGCCATCACAGCAGTGTGTGGTGTTTAGGAAAGAGCTTGGTGGCCGGATAGATGGCTGGGTGCACATGGGCACTGGCTGCTCTTCCATGGGGCCTGGGTTAGGTTCCTATCATCCAAATGGTGGCTAAACACCTGAGCTAACTCCAGTTAAAAGGATCTAGTACCCTCTATGGTTGATGCAGACTGCATACATGTTGTATGCACATCATGAAAAATTAAAAATGCAGTAAAAGTGGTTGAAAGGAGGAGTTCAAGCACACCTTGATTATATGAGAACACAGAAAAAGCTAGGTTAGAGCTAACAACTTGCTCTGATGCATCATGACTTCTGTGCCACCTTGATCTTATTTTGCCAAGCTCCTGGAATACAGCCAATTTCTGTTGCATATATGTGATAAAACCAAGGCATTTTGCTGGAGAGCAGATGAGCCTGGGATGCCAGCATAGGCTCCATCTTCTACAGTCCTAACAAGGAAGCTTGTGTTCACTATATGATTGTGGATGACGGTCATTACTTGCTCATTCTGTACTTATCAACCCACTGTCTTCTGAGAACCTGGATTCCAGATAAGAAGCCTTTTGGAGGTCTAATGGGGATCTTGTCATGGATGAAACCACCTTCCTCTTCACCTCATAGATATTAGTCACATGTCTTGGGATGTTTTCAGAAAGAGCATTTTCTCACACCATCCCCATGTCATTCAGGGACTACTGACAATTTCTCATCAATCTGAGTCTAAAGAAAAAGAACTGAATATTTTGAGTGTGATATGAGTTATGTAAACCAAACATTAAGACACCATTTTAGGGTCCAAGTGAAACATGAGACACTATTTGCCGACTGGTGACAGTCAGTGAGTGTCCCTAACCCAGTAGAGGCAATGCCTGTTGTTTCCATTTTTCCTATCACCATTAAAGAGGGCAGGGTCCTTGTTGTCATTTGTTTGGATGTCAATGTCCCCAAAGAATCATGTCTTTGAACACTGCTTCCCATCAAGTGGCAGTATTTTACAGATAGCGTGGAATCCTTGAGGAGTGAGGCACAGTGGTAAGAAGATGGTTGCTTTGGAGCATGGGGGACTGCCAACTTGGGTATAACCAACCTCCTCAGGCCCCTACTCAACCGGTGACCAGCAGCCTCTCCAACCACTATGACTTCCCCACTCTTATGAACAGAAAGGGAGGACAACCAGTGTGATTTGTGCCCAGTGAATGGTCCATGTCTTGCTCTGACCTCACAGGGAGGCATTGTGAGGAACAACAGACCTCTGACCATGTAGAGCTCTGGCTGAAACAGGCCTCTGCCCTTACAGAGCAGCTTTGGCTGTAGTCATAGGTCTTGGATTTCTACGTTAGAGAAGGTTTTCACTCAGACTTTTGGAGTTGTTGGACTTCCACTTAGTGAGTTCCTTTCAAAGGTGGTTTGCATTTGGGGTTTGTTCTGTTTATTTATTTGTTTTTTGTTTGTTTGTTTGCTTAACTTGAGATTGCTTTATCTCTCTTAGCTAGCCCTGTTTTTCTTGGTTGACACCTTTTTATTTATCTTTTGCCATATTTTATTTTCATTTTTCCCTCCTTTTCATTTAATACATTTCTCAGTACACAATGGTTGTGCCATAATGAGGAACTAGATTGGGACAATCCCATGCATGTATACAAGGGCCCTTGATCTTATTGGTCATTAAACAGCTCTCTTTTACTTCTCCAAACCACTTCCTCTTCTCCATCCCTCCTCACATTCCATGTAGGAGAGAAAACAAATGATCCCTGTCTGTGCAGCTGGCTTGCTCCTGGAAAAACAATCCTCTTTTGTCCCATCTGTTTTCCTGAGACTGACAAAATTTCATCTTTCTTTTGGCTGGTTATGGGTTGAGAATGGGCCCTTGCCCTTGATTCTGCTTCTGTCATGTGTCGCTCATGGACTGACATATGTAGAATAACCCTTGAATCCCTACGTGAGCGTATCTTGCTTCTGAAATATGATAGTATGATTTTTTAATGTTATAAAATTTGGTGTGGAGTATTAGTCTTGTTACAGATTTTCACCTCTATGTTCATCAAAGAAACAGGTGTTTCCCCAGTTTTTATGTCTGTCCTAGTTTGGTTTCTATGGCTGGAATACAATCCCTAGGACAGAATTGAGTTAGGGAACAAAGGGCTTTTGGCTTACAGCTCATGGTCCATGGTCAAGAGAAATCAAGGCAGGAACTCAGGCCAGGAACCTGACAGCAGCATCTGAAGCACAGACCACAGGGCAATGCTGCTGACTGGCTTGTGCATCTGGTGTCTACTCAGCTTGCTTTCTTATATAACCCAGGACCATGTGCCCAGTGGTGGCACCACCCAGGGCTACCCCCCAACACACATCCATTGGTACTCAAAAAAGTGAGCACAGATAGGCCCATAGGCCAGTCTGATAGAGGTCATTCATAAATTGAGGTTCCCTCTTCCCAAGTGTTTGAGGTTGATAACACAAACTAACTGATATAGTGTCCTTACCTGGTCTTGCAAAGCACTTAATGCTGGTTATGAGGAATGAGTTTGGAATGATTCCTTCCCTGTCTGCTTTGTGGAATACTTGGAGGATGTTCTTTAAAGATCTGGGAGAATTAGTCAGGGACTCACTGGTTGTGAGCTTTCCTATGCTCAGAGACTCTTCAAAATTGTTTCTTAGTATTGATTTCTTTGGTGTTTCATATGCTCTCAGTTTAGTTTGGAAGGTCATGTATTTCCTCTTCACTGGGATGCTGCTTTTCACATTGTTCCCCACTGAGCCTCTGGGTTTCCATCGCATCTGTTCTATTTGATATTATTTTGTGCTTCTCTGGTGTTCAATGAGGCATGTGGGTTTGCCATGCCCATGATCATTTCCAATAAACAAGTTTGGGTAATGGGTCCTTTGTTCTCTATGCTCAGTCTTCTTGTCATTACCGTGTGCCTGATCTTTGTTCCGCTTTGCTGTCTCCTGCTTGGGAGTTCCCTCTCGGCCTCCTGTGCCTTTGCAGTAGTGCTTCATGAGGCTCTGTGAGAGGTCTCTGATTTTTGACATGGACATTAGAGCTATAAAATCCTCTGTAGACATGACGTTAATATTTTAGTTTTTTTAATCCCCCAGGGTGTGTTTGTTTCTAACTCGTTCATGGAGTACTGACCATGGAGCAGGATATGAAGGCCTGCTCTTGTGCTGATGAGACCATCAGCACAAACTGTAAACTGATGAAGACCCTTGGGAAAGGACATTTCTCTGAGGTAAAACTTGTTTGCCACATTCCCACAGTCAACTGTGTTGCCATAAAAATCCTTCCAAAGTATGAGAAGAATGCCTCCTTCATGGCCAGTGAGATTGATATTATGAAAGGCCTGTGTCATCCTAATGTCATTAAGGTCTTTTACGTGGTGGAAACTAGGGAACACACCTACATGGCAATGGAGCTTGCTTCAGAGGGAGCACTATTGAGGCACATCATGGAATGGGGCGCTTTACCCAACCAGGAGACCGGAAGGCTGTTTAGCCATATACTACAAGCAGTGTAGTACTGCCATAGCGACAGCATCATGCATAGGGGTATAAATGCCGAAGACATCCTGGTCAATGGCAGGGGAAACGCCAAAGCGATTTTGGGCTGGCAGCTAAGCTCCAACCTGGGGAGAGAATAGTGGACTTTCATGGCACGCTGCCCTACTGTGCCCTGGAGCTCTTTGGCAAGGAGCCCTATGATGGCTATCCCGTGGACATCTGGAGCCTGGGAGTGCTCCTGTTTGTCATGGTCACCGGAGAGTTCCCATCCGGAGCTGCCCCTCCTGTAGAGGTGAGGCGGGGCGGCAGGTCCTAGCCCAACTTCAGAGAGTTCCCATTCCGAGCTGCCCCTCCTGTAGAGGTGAGGTGGGGCGCCAGGTCCTAGCTGCTAACTTCAGCATTCCTACGTTCACATCGATATTTTCAATGTCATTGCTGAACAGCTGATCATCAACCCTGGCAGAAGGCCCACTGTTGGGCAAATTGTGGAGTGCCCAATGGTCAGGGACTGTGAGGATTGTTCACCACCAACTTGGGTACAGACTCCGGAAGGCACCCCCAGCCCCAGCATTGTCAGGGCCATGAAGATCATGGGCTATGAACCTGAAGAAAATCAGAGAGTCTCTCAGAGACCAGAAATACAACCAGGGGATGGCAATGTACCTGATTCTTCAACACCAGTCACCTTGGGGAGACTGCTGTGAGCATCACTCAAAGCCCTTGCAGGCAGGTGTTGCTCTCACCCTGGCACAGACTCACAGCTTCCCTGTGCCCCGAAGGAGACCCTTTGAGCCTACTTTGCCCACCTTCGGCTCACCATCTGAAGCCCAGGAAGAGGAGGAAGAGGAGGAGGGGAACTCCAAGCAGCGTGGTAGAAGCCACAGCATGCCTGCCTTTGTGTGCTGCCAGATCAAGAGGACCTGCCACCTCTCCTATCAGAGTTCTGCGGTGGACGGTTCCCTCCTCAGCAGCAGTGGGGTCACCCCATGGTGTATTTGCCAATTAGTGACGAAGGCATGGCCTCCTGCTGCTCCCCAGTGGAAACCAACACCTCCTGGGATGTGTCCCAGGTTGTCACCCCAAGAGGCTCATTTGTCAGGGAAAATGGCACTGATGGACAGGCTCAGAGTCCAAAAACCATTGCCAGGGCTGGAAGGTGATGAAGAAGGCAATCTTCAACAGCCTCAGGTCCCTCTGTTGTTGCCTGCGGCCCCAGACAAGAAGCTCCACCTCCCAGAACAACCAGGCTGCAAAGCATGGGGACGGTGGAGTGGACACAGAAGCAGGTAAGGGGGTGGCCAGGGTGCACCAGCACTCTTTCTTCCATTGGTGTTTTTTCTAATGTCCTGTGCAACTGGCAGATAGATGTTCAAGCTGCTTACTTGGGAGTGTGTCACTTAGCACACTATTCACCTCAGGAAGACCAATATGACAGGGTCCCCCAAGTGGAACCTCAGGAATTGCTCCTGGTAGTAGACAGCAGGGAATGTTGTCCAGAGGCATGGAAGGGATGGAGGACTTGTTTGCCAAAGGGAGCCAAGATTCATTGGAGGACCACTTGGGGAGTTATGAGGCAGCAGGGCGATTCCACTGTATTGAAAGTCACTGAGAGTCCCCTTCCTGTGTCTGTTTTGAAGTGCTGAAGGGGAAAACCCCCAGTTCCATGGCTCCTGAGCCATGGGATGGGGATCAGCTTGGCTGAGAACTAGACAGCTGCATGAGAAGTCAGGCCGGATGTTCAAGCGGCTCATGGCCAGAGGCCGTCGGGAGGCCTTTGACCTGTACAGGAAGCAGTGGACACAGCACTGCACTCCCATCCAGGTGAATCCCAGGCAGGGGCTTCTGGCGTTCTGAAGGACTTTGATCGGGTGGAAGGCCCTAAGCTGCCTTGGGATGAGACGCCCAGTTCTCAGTCCTGGGTCAACAACAGAGTGAGTGTGGATGGATAGTCACGGCTGTCCTTCCCTTCATGCTTCTTGTGGGGAAAGGGTCTTCCTTGGGTGATCTGCTCTCCTCAGTGAAGTAATTCCTAGTCAGTCGCATCCACCTGCCACAGGGGGTTTCCAGCCTGAGGTCGCAGTCACCAAGCCCCCTGTGGGATTCCTCTGAACCTCAGCATTAGCCCTTCATTTCAAAGACCTGGAAAGGTGCATGGCTGCTCACGTGACAGTGTGTCCTCCGGGAAAGCCGTGTCTCCTCTCCCCAGCAGTTCTGCTGTCTAAGCAGCCACCCTTGCCTGTCTTCAGGTTTGCTCCATCTAGGCCTTCCATGCTTCACGAGGCACCAGATCCTGGGGCCTTGTGCACAACCACACACTACATAGTGCAGAAGGTAGGATCTGGACCAATGTCAAATCAGAGACTTCTGGTGAGGCAGCACCTGCTGTGAGCCTGCCTCAAGCCCAGCCTGGCAAAGGCTCTTCTCAGAGTCTGCACTCAGCTTTATGAACTGCAGTCTCTTCAGGTTTCCTGATCCTGTGCAGGTCACCCAGCATTCCACAGGTGAGCCACCCTTGGGCATCCTTTGAGATAAACTCATGTAAACTTCCCTGTCCAGTACATCATGTGGGTAACAGCTCATGTCTTGTTGTTCTACCCAGACTGTGCCAAGCTGTGTCACAGTCTGAAGCACACAGAAGCGTGTGTGACTGGTGTGGATGCCCACCCGTCCACCTGTCTGTCCTGTTTGGAACTTGGGAGAGCAAGAGTTCTGGGAGAGTCATCTGCCAGGATGATTTCCCTCCTCAACAGTGTTTCCAAATATTGTCTACCACTTTAAGATCTTCTCCATGTACCTTATCTAGCTCTGTCCCCTGAAAGTGGTTCAGGTCATATGACAGATGTTTTACTTCCATATCTGACAGGAAAAAATGCCTGATCCCAGTGTGGTCCAGGATGAGCATGCCAGGACTGCATGCTCTGCAGTCAGACCTGGTCTATGTTGCAACTATGTCCTCCTCAGTGTCCGTGCTGGATTCCAGCCACTGGGCTGGGGTGTACTATAGCCAGTATGCTGAGAATTACGCATGCGCAGAGCTTGTTCCTCATCAACCTAACCTGCCCTAGGCAGGTGAGACCATACAAGCAGCATTTCAGACCTGGGCCAATCAGAAGATGACAAGAGGAGAGAGGGAATGCGAACAGTGCATAACCCCTAACCCTGCCCCCAATAAACGAGTCCAAGACAGCTCACCTCTGTCTGTGTTCACCTGATTCCCAGGGTCTGTGTTTTGACTCTGTGCCTCTCACCCCCATTCTTTCTTTGGTCAGACCCTGAAATTCCCCTGCAGGCCTGGGGGATTGTCAACACCGGGGCAACATACTCAGGCTGAGAGTGAGGATCTGCTGAGGAAAATTGGGTCAGTTTAGGATGAAGAATCAAGCTGACATTGTGATCCCTTGAGAAAAAAAACCATGTTGCTCCCCTGTCCTCAATTCACTGGAATATAGAGGTGCTAAAGGTGAGTCTCCCCCTTCACCAACTCTTTCTGTTCCTCTCCTTTTTTTCTCTAACTTACACAGAAACACACAATGATCCACACAGTATCTACATTTTTGCAACCTTCTCCCTTCTCACTACTGATTTCTCTAAATTTTATGCTCTTGTCCACTTTTGTTTGTTGGTTGGGTTTTTTTTTTTTTTTTTCAGTCTTTTTAAGACAGGGTCTCCCTGTAGCCCCTGCTGTCCTGGAACTCACTCTGTAGACCAGGCTGGCCTTGAACTCACAAAAATCTGCCTGCCTCTGCCTCCCAAGTGCTAGGATTAAAGGCATGCGCCACCACGCCCGGCTGTTGGTTGGTTTTAGCCAAAGCACGTGACTCATAGTCGTGGGGATGCAGGAATTGTCTGCTCTCACTGCGAGGTGCTCATTTCCTTTCTGTTCTGATTCCGGAATTCTGTATGTAGCACAGGCTGACGAGAACAGTTCACAGCCTCAGCTCCTGGGTGCAGGGAATGCAGCTGGGTGCCCAGGCTTAGCATGTTTTCATCTCGCTACGTAGCTGAGGATGACCTTGAATTTTAAGCCTTCTGTACCCCCCCAACTGGAATTACAGGTACCAACACTAAGCCTTTCTTTGAGGTCCTGGGGTGCCCACACAGGGCTCCCTGCATGCTCAGCAATAGCTCTCCAAACTGACTCGTATGTGCAGCCTTGTTCTGTTTGTGTTTTCTTTTGACCAAGGCTCTCATATAGCTCAGTCTGCACTGGGATTTAGGTCAGAAGAGACAATTGGTGAAGGAACTGCCTCAGTTTCAGTGGCGACCCCAGCTTTTTGGAGATGCCAGGACCATGGGATGATCACCAAGAGCAGCAGCAGGTGTGGAATGGAGTCGGCCTGGGCCTGCGAGATGAGCATGGCAGAGTCAGAGAGGAGGAGCTGCCGAAACCCTTTGGAGCCCAGAAGATCGTGAGTGAATCCCAGGTGTCCAGCCTTGAGCTACTTTGCTGGACTTAGGTTTTGTTTCAGAGTGCCTGATTCTTCCCTTTGAAATAAGACAGTACTTGTTTTGGATTTTANAAAAAAAAAAAAAAAAAAAAAAAAAAAAAAAAAAGAATAAAAAAATTGGCCTCAAAACAACAACAAAAAACCCCCTGTAACCCAAGGTGCTGCAATTCACTATGTAGGCTTGGATGCTAACTTCAAACTCACAGTGGCCCTCCTGCCTTGGGTTTTTGAGTATCAGGATCACAGGAATGAGCCCAAATGCCTGGCTTTTAATAACTTCATTATTTCCTTCATATTTAAGATAAATTTAGCACTTGGGAGGCAGAGGCAGGTGGATCTTTGTGAGTTCAGCCTGGTCTACATCGCGAGCTCCAGGCCAGCTGGGACTAAAGGGAGAACCTGTCTCAAAGAGATTAAAAAAAAAAAAAAAAGATAAATTTTAATAAGTTAAAGGCTTAAAAAATAAAATTTTAGGGAGGGAAAGTCATTACTGACCATGCCTAACAAAGATTCTCTCATGGGCATATAGAGAGCACCAACTCCACACTGACTGGTGCGTTCAGACTCAGCCATGACCAGAGGCTATTGCCGCACAGTTTTTAACCCTTTGAGAAATTTGGCTAGCAGGTACTTGACCGTGAGTCATGCTCCCTGCAGTGCCTCCGTGATTCACAACCCAGTTCTAGCTTCTCCCCTTGACTTGGGATAGAACCTGTGATTGATTTCAAGGCAGCCAGAGCAACAAGGTAGTAGGGTGCCATTCCCACAACTACATTACATGCCACACAATTCCAGATTGACATGGGTTCTCTCTCTAGGGAAGGAGACGCTCCTCGCTTTAAATAGGTTGTTGTAAGAACTACAAGAATATCACCTGGTCTCAGGAGGCAAAGGTAGGCAGATCTCTGTGAATTGAAGGCCAGACTGGTCTATATACATAGCAAGTTCCAGGCCAGCTGGCAAGAAATTGTGGGAAACCTCAACAGAGTGGTGAGCAGCTGACAGCCAGCAGAACATGGGAGCCTCAGTCAACAACTATAGAAAAGTAAATACCACCACCAAGCTTGTGACCCTAGAAGAGATGCCGAGCTTCAATCAAGAATACAGACATCCCTGAGAGTGACTGCAGTGACTTCCTCCCTGTGTGACCCACAGAATGCAGTTAAGTCCTGCCAACATCTCTGTTGTTCTAAACAGCCAGTCTGTGGTAATTTGTTAGTCAGCAATAGAAAATTTGGGTATTGTTATTGTATATCGGCTGATACTTACCTAAGAACTAATTTTTCGTAGAATTGAGCTAAGTCTTTTCCTTCCAATACAGAAATTTATTTTCTTTTTTTTTTTATTTCTGTATGTGTATGAATGTACTGTCTGCATGCAGGTCTGTGCACCCGTGTCGTGCAATGCTGAGAGGTCAGAAGAGGGTCTCGGATTCCCCTGGAGCTGGAGTTCTCCTGGAATTGGAGCTTCAGACGGCTCTTGGCCGCCATGTGGGTGCTGGGGATCGAACCTTGGTACTCTGTAAAAGCGGGTCCAGGCCTCTCTAACGGCTAGGCCATACGCGTTACCATACCATCACAACATCTGTGTCTCATAGCCATGGACATTTTGGGCTGTGTATATTCCAGGCTGGATTTTCAGTTTGTACATCAGTCATTCTTTTTCTTCTTTTTTAATTTTTATTATTTATTTTTATGTGTTGAGTGTACTGTCCTTTTAGGTTGGTGCACCCATGTCGTGAATCTCGAGGAGGTCAGAAGAAAGCACACGATCCCCTGGAAACTGGAGTAAAGACAGGTTCTTCAACGCCCATTGGGATCTGGGATATTGAACCTGGGTCCTGCTGACAAGACAGTCGTGCTTTACACTGACTAGCCCATCTCTCCACCCCCTACAATCCAGGTTCTACTCACCCCTACTTCTTCTTCTGAGCTTCCTCTTCTCCTCTAAGTAGATGCTGATAGGCAGAATCCTATGTTTAACAAGACCCCTCAGCAGCCAAATATCTGCTACTGCCTACAGCCTAACAGCCTAAGGAAAAGCTGTAAAATGAGGCATAGGCAGCTTCCAATCCCTGGCACAGAGAACACATAGTATATAAGGAGCAATCCACCATAAATGTCAGTTTGTCACCACCCCCCCAACACTGCTGTTGGTGACATGAACCAGTGTGGTGGCCATATGGGAGTCAACAGGCAATGGTCAAGAAAGGTGTATTTCAATTAAGACAAACCACAAACAATTTTTTTTTCAAAAAAGCAAATTTATAGAAATTTGATAGAGAAAGCAAAGACACTACAATCAAGTAGCAATTCAATGTCACTTAGCGTAAAATTTAAGTAAACAGTGACTCATCAATTCTTGTCACTTACCAAGGATGGCCCACACTAGCTCTGCCATAAACATGATGTAGCATTTCTCATCCTTGATTCCTAGGCCATCCAGCCACCTTCTCTTTATTTTGGTTTCCCAGGTATTTCAAACACAAAGAGAGGTAACACAAGTTTTCCAGTCACTAAAGAAGACTGTCCCTCATTGTAAACTAAACTTTTAGCCTGATTTATAGTACATACGTGATTAATACCCAAGCCCACTAAGGGCCAAATCTTAAAACAGCAAGGCCCAGACCCAGCCTCTGTTACTGAGGTAGGCTATGGGCAGCAAAAGACCCAGCCACACACCACTACTACTATGTAGTAACTCTAAAACAGCTTCTATAATTGAAACATCAGACATTGGGAATTTAGTTCAGTGGTACAGTACTTGCGCTAGCAAGCAGTAGGCCCAGAGTTCAAATCACCAGCACTGAAAAATTAAAAGTTAAAAAATAATAACATACAAAGCAACACAGTACCCAGACACCAGCTGAATACAGAGAAACTATCATATAAAAATAACTTTCTTTTTAAAATGTCAGCAAAAATACTATAATCTCCAAAATTGGATGAATTGCTATATTTCACTGAATATAACAGCCTGATTGTAAAAACAAAACTTATTTATAGAAATGTATCTGAAAACAATAATAAAACTTGCCATAATACCAGATAATCACTGAGTGTAAAGACCCTGCCCTTATTCAGACACATGGGAAGTTAGGGAAGAGGGCGCATTTTAGGATTGATGAAATGAAGCAATAAAAAAGGATAGTCTTGGCCTTTAATCCCAGTACTTGGGAGGTGGAGGGCAGGCGAGTCTCTGTGAGTTCAGGCCAGCCCTGGTACAATAGTGAGTTCAGGCAGCAACTAGCAAGGCCCTGTTCCTAAAAAGACAAAAATAAAATAAAATACATTAAAAAAAAAAGGTAGCTAGCCAGGAACGTGGTGGCACAGTCCTTTAATCCTAGCACTTGGGAGGCAGAAGCAGGCGGATCTTGTGAGTTCAGGCCAGCCCGGTCTACAGAGCAAATCCCAGGACAGCTGGGGCTACAGGGAGACCCCTATCTCAAAAAGACCGAAGGAAAGAAAAGAAAAAAAAAAAAAAGTAGTGTTCAAAAAACTATTAAAAGAACACACTAAACATCAAGCATGTTAGGTTGGCATGATCTCATAAGCAGTTAAACAGTCTTAAAGTTACTTATCATTTTCGTGTTACTTACATCTTAAACTAATTGACTGTGTTTTAGTGGAAATCTGTGCAAACTTTAAAACACATTTGGCCATGCATGACAGCACATACCTATAACACAAAGCTTGGGAGGTAGAAACAGGGCAGGGAGTTAGAGGCCAACCAGGGTTACCTAGTAAACTCCAGGCCAGCCTGGACTACAAAAACATCGACTGAAGAAACAAAACAAAACAAAATGAACCCAAACCCTAAATTTGGAAATCATCTCATTTTCATTTCTACTCACAGGAGACTGAACAAATCAGGCTAATGCTGAGTGACAGAACACATGTCAGATAGAAAGTGTCATCTTGAATCCTGAAAGCTTGACCTACCTGTGCTCTCTTCACAGCAATCAAAAATATAGTCAGCAGCCTTTTTAGTGAAACCCTACACATAGGGTAAAATTAAGAAAAACATCTTTCTATTCCCAAAGATGCTCTTTCACACGACTAATCTCCACAACCTCCCTGAAAGAATAAGGATGACTGATCATTTGCCAGCAAATCCATTCAAATCCTCTGTGGAGTTCAGCTACTGGGACCCTACTCAACTCCTTCTTGGCATGCACTGAAAGGTGGGGACCATCAAATATCACCTGGTCAGCTTCCTGCTAAGCAGGAGTCTCAAAATCCTACTGTACAGGAACAAGTGGCAGTTTGTGAAAGTCTTGGGGGGGGGGGTTAACAGAACATTTCAAATCATTTTACTGCTTACTATAAATAGACCAGAAATTTTGATTCCCAGAGCGCGCTGAGAATCTGCTAATGCTCAGCTCTGACTGGCATCTTTAGGAGTGGCAGTTATTCAGCGAACACATTCATACCTCATCTTCTCTAAATCTTAGTCCCTTTTGTTCTGGTGATTCTCAAGAAGATTATAGGTACTGACTGAAGTAGACTCAAAAATCAGTGCATTTGAGAGGAACTGATCGGAGACTCCAGCTGTGGGCTCCACCAAAACACCTTTAGATGTCTCCTCTACTGACTGCCTCACGGGATCGCTCATTTCAACCACTTCAAAATCCATTTCATTCCACTTTTCTGCATCTTCCCCTTCATTCTCTTCTTCATAGTCATTCAGTTCAGAGCTAGAAAGCAAAGCCTTCTGGTCCTCGCTCTTTCTCTTTCCTTTTTGCTGGGGTCCCAGAGGTGAGGTGGCTAACTTATACATCACAGGAAATAAAACAGCAGTGAATACTGCAGATCCCAAAGAGGTGTACAGAACTACCGGCAGATCAGGATACTGTCCTTGGAGAATTCCAATTACTGCAGGAATAGCCATTTCTCCCAGAGCAGCACCAACCACAAAAAAGGCTGCAGATTTCCCACTTACGGTGGTGTACTGCTCAATCCAAGAAATCCCGCTGGGAAATGTGGATGCCATCGAGGCGCCATACACTGAAGTTGCGATCCAGAGACAAAGCGGGCTCTTGTCAAAAAGCACCAGAAACAACGATGAGACCAGGCTGCCCACATTGCTCAGCACGATCATGGTTCCAGGCCTCAAGCATGCTGCAAAGAAGATGGCCAGGCCCCTGCAGGCTGCAAAGGTCCCCCAGAAGATGGAGTTCAACCCGGCTGCTTTACTCTCTTCCATGCCAACATGGGTGGTTGCGAATGAGAAAATGTAAGAGCCATATGTCACCTCAGCTCCAACGTAAAAAAAGAAGAACAGGAAGAGGAGACAGAGCAAGGCCTTGTGGTATTTAGCTCTTCGAGATGCTTGAGCTGATGCTGTGGATTTTTTCTGCTTTGAGTGGTTTTTGCAAAACAGGGCAAAGAGAAAGACAGCAACTACTAGAACGTAAGTGCCAATGGAAGCATAAGTCCACAGCAAATTCGTGTTCTCAGGCTCCGCAAACAGAGAGCCTGGGGCGGCTTCTGAGGATCCATTCAGCATTAGAGGATGAAAGTCAGGCTCTGTGTGGTTTTGGGCAGAGGCTGCTGTGCCCCATGCCAGCTTAGCCAGCAGGGGAGCCAGAAAGGCGCCCAAGGCGAAACTGAAGTGCAAGGCCTGCATATGGGGGGCTCCTTGGTCTCCCCAGAGAGCCAAGATGAGGACGTTCCCACCTGACAATGAAAGATGGGGAAAATGGTTATGGTTAAGCACAGTTACCTAGTAAAAACACTGTATTGATATTAAAAAAAAAAAAAAAAAAAGGAGTTCATGAGCCTGAAGTGGTGGTGCATGCCTTTTATCCATCCCAACTCTCAGGAGGCAGAGGCAATCGGATCTCTGTGAGATTGAGGCCAGCCTGATCTACATAGCAAGTTCCAGGCCAGCTGGGAAACTCTATTTCAAAAATCAAGCAAACAAAAAGTTTGTATTACATGGAACTAATTTTGTAATATTCTGTTCTCAAAGCTATACCAGAGACAGTCTGTGTCTACAGAGCTCTAGAGCACTACTACCAGAAGATCATGCATTACACCTCATCTTCATACATGGAGTTGACAAGCTGGTAAACCACTGCCCTCTAGAACCAGGCACATTAGCAAAGGCTTTGCATAAAACAATGCTAATGCCACACTGGGAAATAAAGCTGATATAATACACCTATTTACTTACAAACAGCACACACAGAGAACAAACTTTTATTATCAGATAGTGCCAAATTATCAAGGCTTTCCATACCTGAACCTGGTAGCCACTTCAGCTGGGCATGGTGGTGCACACCTTTAATTCTAGTACTCGGGAGGGAGGCAGAGGGAGGAGGATCTCTGTGAGTTCAAGGCTAGCCTGATCTACAGAGTGAGTTCCTGGCCAGCTGGGGCTACAGGGAGACCCTGTCTTAAAAACACCAAAAAAAAAAAGAAAGAAAAGAAACTGGTAGCCAGTTGAGAAATATATATGCATAAAACATGTAAAACACCCAGTCAGGAAACTAAATACTCCAGGATTCTGATGTACCCATTATAGTAACAAACAGAGCTTTCCGAATCTGCACACTATTCTGTTACGGAACCTACACTGTGAGGGGTAGAAGCATCAAGACTTTGGCTCTTTTTCTTTTTACTCTTGAGATAAGCATACAATTCCATTCTGTAATTTTACAACCTAACAAAATCTAACATATAAAATGTTTTCAGGGCTGGAGAGATGGCTCAGTGGTTAAGAGCACTAGTTGCTCTTGCAGAGGACTCAGGTTCAGTTCCCAGCACCCACATGGTGGCTAATAACTGTCCATAGTAACTCCAATTCCTGGGGATCTAATGCCCTCTTCTGACATGGGTACGTTTACATACATGCAGGCAATATAATAAAGTAAAAATAGTAAGACATTTAAAATATTTCCACAATCTTTGAAAGAGCAAAGAACAGGGAAGACAGGAACAGAAGGCTGGAACTAGAGGAAAGGAAACATCACATATGTAATGTAATATGTAATGTAGCAGCTCCACAAAGGCGCAGTCTGTGATGAGTACTTCCTGGAGGACAGGAACATTTCAAATATGTTTTTTTTTTTTTGGTCTTTTTGAGACAGGGTCTCCCTGTAGCCCCAGCTGTCCTGGAACTCGCTCTGTAGACCAGGCTGGCCTGGAACTCACAAAGATCCACCTGCCTCTGCCTCCCAAGTGCTAGGATTAAAGGCGCGTGCCACCACACCCGGCGAATGGTTCAAATATGAAAAAAAAAAAAAAAAGGAAAGAAGTAAACAGCACAGGTTTCTCAAAACTCAAAACTCAGGGTCCATCTTAAAGTGGAAGGTGCTTTTGTGCTTCTGCAGCCAAACAATGGTTCTGCACTTGCTTCATCTTACCAAACCATCAGTATTTCCTACCATAAAATAACCAAATTCTAAGATGAAAACCTGCTTACCTGTACCGTAATTACTCATACTACCAGGATCCTTCTATGTTTGGGGACCCTAAATCAACAATCTCTCATAGACAAAAATTCTTTATGTTAACTTCAGATAAATGCTCAAAAATGGATGTTCTGACAGACTAGAAGATTAGCTAGCCACTAGAAGATGCTGAGTAGGTCATCCCCTGGCCCCAGTCTTTGTCATTCCACAAGACAGTGTCATTTCATTGGCTGTCCTTTCCCTAGAAGTAGCATCCTAATAGCAGAGATGGCACTAAGGGATTCACTAACCTGTATCCAGAATGCCCATTGAAACACCGAAGACAAACATCATGAGACCCAGTAAAACTGCTGTCTTGCAGAATGGAGTGAGATAAAGCCCAACTGTGGTAGCTGAAAGTGACACCCCTGATAAGAAACATTAAAAAGGCAAAACACATCAAAATCCCATTTCTATTTTGGAAACAAGGAACTATTATTCATCAACAGTAAATTCTCTGTGCTTTTGAAGTTTTATCTCATTAAACAATTATCTCTTTTTTTTTTGGTCTTTTTGAGACAGGGTCTCCCTGTAGCTCCAGCTGTCCTGGAACTCACTATTGTAGACCAGGCTGGCCTTGAACTCACAAAGATCCGCCTGCCTCTACCTCCCAAGTGCTAGGATTCAAGGCATGCACCACCACGCCTGGCACAATTATCTTTAATTATGTCAAGGTATTGAAAACATATTAAGGCTGGGCATGGTGAAACATGCCTTTGAACCCAGCACTCAGGAGGCAGAGGCAGGCAGATCTCTGTGAGTTCAAGGCCAGCCTGGTCTACATAGTGAACTCCAGGCTAGCTGGAGCTAGAGGAAGACCCTGACTCAAAAACACCAAAAAAAGAAAAAGAAAAAAGCATGTTAAAAAGCTTGTCCCTCAGGGCTGGGGAGATGGCCTAGCAGTTAAGAGCGCTGACTGCTCTTACAAAGGACCCAGGTTCAATTCCCAGTACCCACATGGAGGCTGAGAACCATCTTTGACTCCAGACCTGCATGCAGACAGTACATTTATACACATAAAAAAAAGAAATAAATAAAAATTTAAAAAGTCAGTGTTAAAAAAAAAAAGCTTGTCCCTCTTTCAGGCTAATAAAGAAAAAAAATAAAAAAAAATTGTAAGCTGAAGATGCTAAAATCTATGACATCATATTCTTGATATATGTGTGGCATGCATATATGCATATTTTGGAGTGATGCAAATTGGAAGAAAAAACAACGACAACAAAAAAAGACTGGGTCAAAGAAATGACTGAAATGGTGAACTTCTGCCCGAAACAGTAAACTTCTGCATCGGAAGTTTTAAAAGAGACAGAAAAAGATGAAAATCATGGCTGGAGAGATGGCCTAGTGGTTAAGAGCCCAGACTGCTCTTACATAGGACCCAGGTTCAATTCCCAGCACCCACATGGTGGCTGAGACCCATCTTTAACTCCAGTTCCAGAGGAATCAGACACCTCTTCTGACCTCCAAGGCATTGCACAACACGGGTGCACCAACCTACATGCAGACAGTACATTTATACACATAAGAAATAAATTTTAAAAAAAGATGAAAAATATGTTTGGCAGAACGCATGAGCTCTGGTGGGTGGGGGGGCAAGGAAAGGGGAACGGGTCTAGATTTGATTGGGAAATGTTGGATGAAATGCACAGAGCTTCAATAAAAAATTGGCTTTGAAAACAAAACAAAACAAACAAACAAATGCACGCCTGTCCCTCTTTTCCAGGGGATGGAAAAACAGTCTGGGCTCATCACATGGGGCAATGGTACCAAAATGCAACTATATCACTTCACCCACACCAACCTTTGCCTCTTCATGATCAATCCAGGGTCCACAGAACCTGACCGGATCCTGGTATCTCACTCTGACTTGTGGCCTTAGAAGCCACGCCCCACACCCAGATGAAGCACTTCATGTACAACCACTGTGTGAACCTGGGATGGAGCCTAATGTACAGTAAAGGTCAGCAATGCTCAGAATTCCCAACACATACACCCAAGGGCAAAGTAAGCTTCCAACAGGCTCAGTACGGAGTCCCTCCAGCTGCTGAAGTGGAAGTAGGAACCATGGAGACCCAGCTATCAGGGAGGGCCCCTATACACCACCCAGTTCAGGTCCCAAGAGTTTTTCCTATTTAGAACCAATTTTAAATTTGTTGACATAAATAAAGAAGCAAAAATCAGTGTTGACTTACCCAAAAGTAGAAAATTATTCATATAGTCAAAAAGAACTCCAGCAATCATAGAGCCACACAAATATCCAGAGGCTCGGCCAACAAAAATTAAAGAAAGACTACTGATATTTCGGTTTACATTCATTGCCAAATCTTGAAATGTGGGTCCCAGTATAGCAACACTCAATCCCTAAAAAAATAAAAAAAGAAAAGAAAACAGCATTTTACTACTGTCATTGAAATGTTTATCTAAGAAGTAGCTTTTTCCACGGTTTAAAAAAAAAGTGGGAGGAGGGGCTGGAGGGATGCTTCATCAGTTATGAGCACTGGTTGCTTTTGCAGAGGACCTGGATTTGGTTCCCAGCACTCACACAGTGGCTAACAACCATAACTCCAGTTCCAGAAAATCCAATGCCCTCTTCTGGCCTCTGTAAACACTGCAGGACAAGGATGCACTTACACATTCATGCAGGCAAAACACTCATACATGTAAAGCAGATAAATGGGAAAGAAATTACAATATAATGTAAGGGATTCCACTAAGTCAGACACCAGGAAAAGTGTCCAACACTATTATTATTAGTTGATCTTGTATTCACAACCTTTAAAGTTGTTTTTTTCTGTTGTTTTGCTTTATCTTGGAAGAGTTTCCCTATATAGCCTTGGCTCATCTCAAACTTGCTATGTAGGCCAGATGACCTCTAATTCATATCTTCTTGTCTCACATGCACAAGTGTTGGTATTAGCAGTGTATTCCAGCACACACAGCTCAGTGATAGCCCTGCACACTTAAGGCCCTAGGGTAAATCCCCAATATTGTAATTTTAAAAACAAACCAAACCACAGGGGGAAAAAAGTATTGCACTATTCTGCTACAAACCAAGAGTGTACTCCTTGTCCCAGCAGCAGCAACGGAGTACTAGGGACCAGGGTGCACACAGGCCCACCCCATGTCAGTGGAACAAAAGAAGCAGGCTCTCAGCAAATGCCTTCACAGCACTTGCAAGGCTTAGCACACAGTGAGTTCTTTCTTTCCCACTACCCCATCAAAGTCGTCTAATAACTGTGGCTCAGACTCTGAGGTGGCAAGTGACCAGAAGTGACTCTCGTCAAAGACTGGCCTTCCCAACACGCAAGACAAAAATGATCAAGTTTAGCAAAGGTATTTCCGTTCTTGAACTTTAATAAGCAAACCATTAGAGCAGGGCATAATGGTTTACTCCCTTTAGTCCTAGCATAAACTCAGCACTGGAGAGGCAGCTCTGTGAGTTCTAGACCAGTCTGATCTACATAATGAGTACCAGCTAGCCAGAGATCCTGTCTTAGGGAGAGGAGGAGGGAAGGGAGGGAGAAGGGAAGGAAAGAGGGGAAGAGGGGGAGAGGGGAGGAGAAATAAGAGAGAGAGAGAGAGAGAGAGAGAGAGAGAGAGAGAGAGAGAGAGAAGAAAAAACCGTTTAGGGATCTGATTTAAATAGGGTGTGCAGAATACGAGACATGTTCTTGATCCTATCATTTAACCAGAAATGCCACTTCCCTCTCGGGCCTATTTTCCCATCAGCAAAATAAGGCCACCAGGAAGAAGCAATCCTTCGGACCAGCTTTAAACTGTGTAATCATTTGGAGCTTGTGGGGGCGGGAGGGGGGGTTGCAGAGGTGCGCAGGATCTGGGCATCCCCTCCTGTATTGCCCCAAGGAGATTTAGGGAGGTTTGCTGATGTTAGAAAACTTATTTCAGTCTGACAGTTGACAATACCCCTCCACCATCAGAGATATGTCCATTTTCCAGACGGAGGAACTGAAACCCAAGCAGATTAACGCACTCAAAAGATCACACAAAGGCCAGGCAACTGGGGAGACCACGTTCCCTGCAGGACGCCTGCTCCGGTTGCAGCCAGCTCTTACCAGCCCCAGAAAGGCCGCACACATGACCACCGTGGTGAACCAGCGCAGCACGCTCTGGGCTCGGCTGCTCAGCCGGGAGGTCGCCCCTCCGGGCTCATTCTCAGCACTGGGGTCGGCCTGGAGCAGCCGCTGCCCCCCCGCCGCACGGAACTCCACTTCCAGCTCCAGCTTGACGGCTGCAAAATGCTCTTTACCGTCCCCACTTCACGGACGCCAGCGTCCCGGGGACCGCCCCGAGCAACCCAGAAAGCAGGCCTTCACCAGGCTCAGGTGCTGGGCACCCGGGCCCTCAGTCTCCCGGAAGCAGAGCGCCTGCCCATTCCGGAAATAAGGCCTAAGTCAACCAGGATCCATCTTCAAACAGGAAGTTGACATGGTTGCCTAGGAGATCAGGCTGCTTGGCTCACGCCAGGCCACGTGGCCTAGGTCTGCCAGATGGAACTCCCCAGGCACACCTGGGAGCCCTAACGCCTTGTCTTTATATGCTTCTCCAAACTGTTGCCCCTGCGCCTTCCACGCTTGAGCTTTTTCATTGTACGCCCCTCAGTGTCCTTCATCTTTCATAACACAAATAGTCGTTGACCCTCAAGTGTAAACTCAGACGTATATTATCTCAGATCTCACAACACTCAGAATTCCACCTTGGTCCAGTCTACAGATAGGAAAGTTAAGTAAGAGAGAACAGCTGTCAAAGCCTCTCAGCAAATCACTGGCTTTACCTGAAGAACGTTAGTGGTGGCTTGAGAAAGAAATCTGGGTCAAAACTGGAGTTACAAGCCTTTGCCTTCACACTGGCAGATAATCCCGTTTTTGTGAGTGGAGCTGGGTATCAATTTGTGGCTGCTAAATGGTTAACCGAAAAACAAAAAGAGACCATATCCTCATGTGACTACAGAAATATGTAGTCTTCTTGACCACATGGACCACAGCTAAAAATGTTATTAAATTTGTTCAGTATCTGAAATTCTTTTTAAATTAAATTTATGTATTATTTTTTTATTTTAATTTATTGAATTGCGATTTTTTTATTGGGGTTTTGTGCATTTCATTCAACATTTCTTAATCAAATTTAGACCCAGTCCCCCTTCCTTGCCCCCCACCCCAACCCCGCCAGAACTCATGCATTCTGCCATACAGGTCTTTCATCTTTTTCTCATTCTTTTTTGAATTTTTAGATACAGAAGTTTACTGTTTTGGGCAGAAGTTTACTGTTTCAGTCAGTTCTTTTATCCAGTCTATTGTTGTTCTTTCCAATTTGTATTGCTCCAAAACATGCATATATACATGCAACACATATACCAAAATTATGACATCTGAAATTAAACTATAGGTCAATTCCAAAACATGTTCAGGGATTCACATTTTGACAGTAGAGTTGCATGTAAGTAAAGAAAAATTACTACCTTACATTCCCTCATTACATAGCAAGTTGATGTGTAACATCAAGTATCATATTTACTATAAAAGAAAGCACAAAAAAAAGAAAGACATTCAGTTTGCCTTCCAAATAGAGATTGGGTGCTAGGACCCACAAATGAGGGACACTGTATGTTGTTTGTTTTCTGTGTTAACTTCACTTAGCATAATGTCTTCGAGTTCCATCCATTTACCTGCAAAGTTCATGATGTCATCTTTCTTTACCGCTGCATAGAATTCCATTGTGTAGATATACCACATTTTCTCTATCCACTCATTAGTTGAGGACACTTGGGTTGCTTCCAGATCTTTGATATTGTGAAGAGAGCTGCAATAAACATAAATGTGCATGTAGATGAGTCTTGTGGTATGAATGGGTCAGTAGGTAGGCTCATTTTGAATCTTTTTTTTTTTAAAGGCCAGGCGTGGTGGTACACACCCTTTTTAAAAATTAATTAATTAATTAATTAATGTGTATGAATGTACTGTCTGCATGTAGGTTTGTGCACCCATGTCGTGCAATGCCACGGAGATCAAAAGAGTGCGTCCGCATTCCCCTGGAAATGGAGTTCTCCTGGAATTGGAGTTACTGACAGTTCTCAGCCACCATGTGGGTGCTGGGGATCGAACCCGGGTTCTCTGCAAGAGCAGTCGACGCTCTTAACCTCTAGGCCATCTCTCCAGCCCCCATTTTGAATCTTTTAAGGGTTCTCCACACTGCTTTCCATAGGGGTTGTACAAGTTTGCATTCCTACCAGCAGTGGATGAGTGTTCCCTTTTCCCCACATCCTCTCCAGCTTTTAGTATCCTGTTTTCTTGATCATAGCCAGTCTTACCGGAGTAAGATGAAATCTTAGAGTGGTTTTAATTTGCATTTCCTTAATTATTAGTGATGTTGAACACTTTTTAAGATGTTACTCAGTCATCTTTACGTCTTCATTTGTGAAGTCTCTGTTCAGCTCTTTACTCCATCTCTTGAGTGAGTCATTTGTTTTCTTCTTTGTTTTTTGAGTAGTTTATATATTCTGGATGTTAATGCTCTGTAAGATGTATCACTGGTGAAGGTTTCCTCCCACTCTGTGGGTTTTCTCTTCACTTTTTTGATTGTTTCTTTTGGTGTACAGAAGCTCTTGAGTTTAATACAGTCCCACTTGTCAATTGTTGACTTTATATCCTGCACAGCTGCCGTCTTATTTAGAAAGTCCTTTCCTATGCCTATGTCTTGGAGGTTACTGCCAATGTTTTCTTCTGTCATTTTCAGAGTTTTGAGTTTCACATTGAGGTCTTTGACCCATTTGTTGTTGATTTTTGTACAGGGTGAGAGGTCAGGGTTTCATTTTATTCTTCTACAAGTGGTGATCCAGTTTTGCCAACACCATTTGCTGAAGATGTGGTCTTTCCTCCATTGAGTCTTCTTGGCCCCTTTGTCAAATATGAGGTGGCTGAAATTGCATGTGCTTAAGTTTGGATCTTCAATTTTATTCCATTGATCTATGGGTCTGTTTGTGCCAATACCGGGCTGTTTTTATGACTATAACCCTGTAATATAGTTTGAAGTCTGATATAGTAATCCCCACTGCATTGCTCTTTTTGCTCAAGGTTGCTTTGGCTATCTGGAATCTTTCATTTTTCCATATGAATTTTAGGATTTTCTTTTCTAGGTCTGTGAAGAAGCTCATGGGGTTTTTAATTGGGATTGCATTGAATCTGTATATTACTTTGGGCAGGATGATCATTTTTACTATATTAATTCTTCCAATCCATGAGCCTGGGAGGTCCTTCCATATTCTGATGTCTTCTTCAATCTCCTTCTTCAGGGATTTAAAATTTTCATTGTAGAGATTTTCAGTGTCTTTCGTCAGGTTTGTTCCTAGGTATTTTATGTTTTTGGAGGCTATTGTGAATGTGGAGGTCTCCTTGTATTCCTTCTCCAGTTACTTCTCAACAAAATACTTGTAAACTACATACAGGCACACATCAAAAAGATCATCCATTATGACCAAGTTAGATTCATACCAGAGATGCAGGGGTGGTTCAGTATATGTAAATCAATAAATGTCATAAAGCACATAAACGGACTGAAAGACAAAAACCACATGGTCACCTCAATTGACGCAGAAAAGGCCTTCACAAAATTTAACATGCCTCCATGTTTAAAGTCCTAGAGGGAATTGGACTAGGGGGAACATTCCTCAACATAATTAAAGTCATATACAACAAACCCACAGCCAACATTATTCTAAATGGGGAAAAATTAGAAGCATTCTCCTTAAAGTCAGGAACCCAGCAAGGCTGCCCACTATCCCCACTCCTTTTCAATACAGTGCTTGAAACATTCCCTAGAGCAATAAGACAAGAAAAGGAAATTAAAGGAGTACTAATTGGAAAAGAGGAGGTCAAACTATCCCTTTTTTGCAGGTGATATGATAGTTTACCAAAGGGATGCCAGAAACTCCACCAGAAAACTCCTAGAAATGATTAACAGTTTCAGTAAAGTGGCAGGATACAAAATTAACCTAGAAAAATCAGTAGCCTTTCTTTACATATTACTATTATTTTTATGTGTATGAGTGTTTTACCTGCATGTAGTATACAAGAGGCCAGAAAAGAGCTTCTGATCCCCTGGAGCCAGGGTTAGTTACAGTTGTTAGCTGCTGTGTGGGTGCCGGGAACTGAACCCTGGTCCTCTTGAGGAGCAGTTAGTGGCTCTTAACCCTAAGCTATCTCTCCAACCCTGTATTAGAAATTCTTTTCCCCCATCCTGGTCTACAGAGAGAGTTCCAGGACAGCTGGGGCTACAGGGAAACCCTGTCTCAAAAAAAAAAAAAAAAAAAAAAAAAAAAGAAATTCTTTTCCATCTGTTTCATATTCATATTCATTCATACCCTTCCCTTTCTTCCCCAGCCCCATGGTCTCTCTGTCTACTACTAATTTTGGTCTCATTCCTTGTAACCCGATGTATCACCTTCATTTATATGATCATCAACTTCTTCCCAACTTACATGACAAATGTCTAACTCTCCATTCCTGATATTTGAGTTCTTGTCTTAGATTATTTCAAAGGCTTCCTGATTTATTTAAAACTTCAGTGGGACTTCTGGAACATTAAATTGATAAGGACACCTTAAAATTAGAATCATCTTGCATGCTACACTATTAACCTGCCATGCAAGATGTGCCCACTGGTGCAATATTGGCATGACTAATAATGGAAGTAGCCAACCACTTTCTGCTTGGATTTGAGGCCTGCCTCACAAGAGGAAATTCATGTCTGGTCCTGTAAGTCAAAACCCATGGCTAGGGAGTTCATAAGCCTAAGAGAGGAACCTGTTGTTTTGCTAAATTGACATGTTATCAAACTGCCTTATAAAATACTTGTATTTACACCCATAAATGCTACTTTCTACCTTGAATAGAGAACGTTTTTTTTTGTTTTTGCAGTGGGTAGCAGCCATGCAAAGACTCATAACTAGTGAAAATGCTGACAGTGACTGTTGAGTACTCAGCCCTTAATGGGAGATTAATATCCACACCCCACACATGCACACCAAGTCTCAGAGAACATCAAAGAACAGAGGGTGTAAAGAATGTAGGAGGTGGAGGATGGGGAGAAGTGGAGAAGTGCTATGAAGTGGTGTCTTCAGGGCACGACTTATTTGTTGCACTCATGAACTTCCAGCAGCTCTGGTTACCTGCACAGCACTTGTAGCATAGATAGCAAGGGGCAGATGAGAGCAAGCCAAGGAGCTATTGGCAAGTGATGACTTCTGGGAGGGGGGATTCATTTTCTTCAGGGCATGGCTACGGTTGGTTGCCCATGCTACAGTGGACGGCTAACACCCATGCACATTAGGCAATACTAATTAGACTCAGTGGGTCATAATTTTTTTAAAGGAACAGGACAAAAAAAAAAGAAAAAAAGAACAGGACATTAAGGTGGAAAGGGGAAGTATTGGGGAGTTCTAGGAGGAGTGGGAAGGGCCACAGGCTTGGATAAGATCAAGATACATTGTATAAGTATATGAAACTGTCAAAGAATAAAGAAAAATATTCTTTATATTTTATATTTACTTTTTCACTGGGCCTGGTGGTGCATGCATTTAATCCCAGCACTTGGAAGGCAGAGGCAGGTGGATCTCTGTGAGTTCAAGGTCAGCCTAGTCTACAGAGAGAGTTCCAGGCCAGTTGGGGATACAGGAAGACCCTGTCTCAAATAAGACCAAAAAATTTTATTTTTTTTTAATTTTATCTGTAGGAGTGTTTTGCCTGTAAGTGTACCCCTGTTGTACAATGCCTGCAGAGGCCAGAAGCAGGCATCGGATTCCCAAGAACTGGAGTTACAGAGAGTTGTTAGTCACCTGTGAGTGCTGGGAACCAAACTCAGGTCTTCTATAAGAGCAGTCAGTGCTCTTAACTCTTATTTGGGGCTGCCATCTCTGCAGCCCCAAATAAAAATATTCTGAAGAAATTAGAATCAGGCACTCTAACGCAAGGTATACTCTGAGATATATTTAACTTTAGTTGAAGCAATAGCTCTAATTTTATTTTGGTTGGCTTTCTTTTTATAGGGCTGAGGTGGAACCCAGCACCTCACTGAGTGCTCTGTGTAAATTATTGACTACAGGATTTGTGCTGTTAGAAGGGGAAACAATATGAAGAAAAGGATATAGAAACAGATGAAAGAGAGGAGCTATTTCCACTTAGAAGAGTTGTAGAATATTCCAGAGAGAAAGTGGCATTTCACCTAAGTCTTTAAAGGGGAACTAGAATTTGCTATAGGGGAAGGTATATTTAGTATAAGCAACTATTAGTGTAAATGTACAGAGAAGATGGAGGACATGGAATAATTGTAAATCAGGCTGTGCCAAATATTGGGAAGGCCATGCACAGAAAAGAGATGCAATTCCTTCCTTCATAGTATGAAAGGTTGGTATCAAACTTACACAACAAAAGTTGCACTAAGTACAATGAAGAAAAGCAGAAAGGCTTTAAAAAGTCTATTTAGCCAGGCATGGTGGTGCACGCCTTTAATCCTAGCACTTGGGAGGCAGAGGCAGGTGGATCTTTGTGAGTTCAAGGCCAGCCTGGTCTACAGAGTGAGTTCCAGGACAGCTGGGGCTACGGGAAGACCCTGTCTCGAAAAGACCAAAAATAAATAAATAAATAAATAAATAAAAATAAAAAGTCTATTTAGGGCCAGTGAGATAGCTCAGCCTTTAACAAGGCACGTGCCACCAAGCCTGATGACGTGAGTTCAGTCCCAGGGCTCACATAGTGGAAGGAGAGACTTGAATCCCAAAAGCTGTTCTCTGACTTCTGTGTAAGGGATGTGTGTCTGTACATGTACCCATGGCAAATAATTATAAATTCCTACATTTAAAGGTTAGTTTTAAATACATGTATGTGGGAGGGCTATGTACACATGAGTGCAGTACCTGCAGAGGCCAGAAAGGGTGTAGAACCTCCTTGAGCTAGAGTTACAGGTGGTTGTGAGCCACCCAGTGTGAATGCTGAGAACTGAACTCAGATCCTCTGGAAGAGCAGTAAGTGCTCTTAACTATTAGGTTTTAGGCATATGGTGATAATTATGCAGACATGAATCCCAGAAAAAGAAAGACAGAGACCAGGCTTAGGTCAGCCCAGGATATATTTCAGGAATAGCCAGGGCTTGGTGGCATGTTGTTAATATGTGGCAACCAACAGCAAAAGATGGCATCCAGGTCAGGCCCCTTTAATGTCTTGGGTAGGACCTCAGGTAAAGAGGAAGTGGTCATTGATTGATAGTTTCTGGAGGAAGTGGACATCTGTGTTCCCTGGGGATGTTGGGAATTCCAGATCTTGGGAAGACCCAAACCTAACAGTGTAGCCTTTTGCTTATGATACAAACGTGGTATAGTACTATTCTGTAACTGCTTCCAGCTGATAGGGGGCATAGTTGGGGGAAAAGGGGATTTCTGGCTGGAAAATCAGGATCTGGTCTCCACCTTAATCACTCTGGATGAGTGGCATTTGGTCTGGATCTATAGTGGCCAGCAGTTGGTATGCAGTTTTCACCCTCTACAACTGAAAGAACATGCTGGTTAAATCTTGTATGAGTGACCTGTCACATTTGGTTTAAAAAAAATACTAGTGCATAGACTTCCCAGTACCAACAGGGGGCCAATAAGTGCATTAGCCAAAGGAGGATCCCTGTCCAGAGTCTCTGATTGGAGGAAGAGAGGACCTGTACTCTGTTGTAAGGGATTGGAAAAAAGTTTTAGTATACAGGGCTCCAGCATAACCATGACAATAGGTTCTGAGGAGGCATTAGCCATGAGCCTCAAATATATATTTCTGACAGATTAGTATAAAAGTGATATTTTTCTAGCATGGTACAGCAGATCTCACCTGTCTCTGAGGTAATAAGGTGTAAGTTATTTTATTTTTATTATGCTTTCCTGTTGGGGTGTTTAAAAGCACACAGTTAGCTCAGATAAATTAATTTAACTTTGCTGTTAAGGTCAGTTGGGGTTCTGGTCCTCAGGGTCACTCCAGCCTTGTGGGCAGCACCTGGCTCCTTTGGCTTATTTCTTTCCCCATTTCCATCTACGTGAGGACAAAATCGGGTCTTGCTTGACCAGGCTTCCTTTTGAAGCATAAGGAGAATATCCTCTGTGTTGAGTTTCCTTCTTTTTGACTGGACACTGGTTGGAGTCCCTTAAGTGAATCTCCAAGACCTCCCTTGCACAGGAAGGCTGGTGAGTCACAGTCACAGGACATTTAGAGAGGTGCATTCACAGACCCTAGGACTTAAGTTGACCTTAGAGGGCAAGGGCCAAAAGATTGTCCTTTTAAAGCCCTCTGACCAAATCAGATTAGAGCTTTTAAGTATGGTTGTTAAACCTCCAAAAGGGTCAGTTGTATTAATTTGGTATTTTTAATTACTATATAACATATAAATAAAGCTTAAACGAAGACAAGCATTTTTAAAAAATCCTGAATCAGTGTGTAAATTATTGACTACAGGATTTGTGCTGTTAGAAGGGGAAACTTGGGGAGGAAAGGGTTCACTTGCTCTACATTTCCCAGGTCATAGTTCATTACTTAGGGAGCCCAAGGTAGGAACTCAGAGCAGGAATCTGGAAGTAGGAGCTGTAGCACAGGCTAGGAAGGGAATGCTGCTTACTGGCTTGTTCTGCTGGCCCATCTTATACAATACAGAAAGATCTGCCCAGGGATGGAATTTCCCACAATGGGCTAGGCTCTTCCACGTCATTTAACAATCAAGAAAATATCCAGTAGGCATGGCCACAGGCCAGTCCAACAGAGGCACTTATTCAGGTTTCCTCAGCCCAGGTGTGTCGAGTTGACACTAAAGCTATCCATTATAGCATATATTTTGTTCTTTAGGGTTTAGGTCTATAAAGAGCTATTTAGGTATTCTAGATAGGATGGATTTAAACCATGAAAGGAAAAATTTAACGTTAGATAGGATGGATTTAAACCATGAAAGGAAAAATTTAACGTTTTTAGGTTAAGTAGACATAATCCAGGAAACAAGCTTAAGATAATAAAGAAGCTTAAAATACCTTCTAGGTCTCAAATGAAGGCTGTTTCACTATAAACAGACATAGTTTCTTTTCCTGCTCCTCAGATTCTGAATTATAGTTTTGAGAAGGAAAGGAGGGGGCCACATTCACATACCTATAGACAGGAAATAGGTTGACTTAAGTCAGGCTCACCAAAACTGGTTTCATTTGGACTGTCCCGTATGGTTCCCAGAGATAAAATCTAATTTTTCTTGAAAATATCAAAAGTAACATGTGTAAAGTATAACAGATATTTAAACATTTTAAGTAGGTATGGGTAACTCAATACTTGTATGTGTCCATTTCACCTGAGACTGTAACAAGATGTGCAGCACAAGCCAAAGGAATGGACTTAAAATTTTGATAACAGTAATTTTTATAATGACAACACTGAATCTCTATGATAATACTACAAACAAATAAAACAGTCAAAATTCTAGCATTTAAAACTGTCCACAGTGTACACAGTACCAAGGGTTTCCAGCTGTGGAACACAATTTCCTTGTAATAAGGATATAAATATATTGAAAATAATTTCAGTGATGACACTTTATAAAAGTTGTACTGTTTATCAATGGTCTAATACTTTTTTGTGTGTGTGTGTTTTTGAGACAAGATCTCCCTTTAGCCCCAGCTCGCCTGGAACTCACTATGTAGATCAGGTTGGCCTTAAACTCCAGACATCTGCCTGCCTCTGCTTCCCAAGTGCTGGGATTAAAGGTATGCGCCACCATGCCTGGCTAGTCTGATAGATTCTTAATATTTTGTAACTATATTACAGAGTACTTAAAAGCCAACAGTACTTCATACACACATGTACACATATTAACACATGAGATTCTTATCTTAGTATTTTTACTGAGCAGAACCACATACACTGCTGTCAAACATAAAGGCTTTCACTTGAATAAAGGATTTTCAGAAATGTCATTTACATTTTAATATAGTAAATATCCCCAACTCAATTCACTAACTAGTAAAGCAAGACATTAGGGTATAGGGTGGCTGAAACAGTGAAGGCATAAGGACATGCTGTTTTAAGTGAAATGAAATGTCAGGTATCACCTACATTGGAGGCAGAAGTATAAAGTATTACCAGTTCGATATACTTCCAGTGTGCTAACAACATCATCTTTTAAGCATGCAGCCTTGATTAGTTTCCGCATACTCCCAAGGCTGAGGTGGCTAATACATTATATTGGGTTTTAGGCATATAGTTATAATTATGCATACAAGAACCCTAGATAAAGAAAGACAGACATCAGACTTAGGTCACTGTAGGATATATTTCAGGAATAGCCAGGGCTTGGTGGCATGTTGTTAGCACATGGGAGCCAACAGCAGAAGATGGCGTCTGGGTCAGGCCCCTGAAAATGTCTTAGGCCGACCCCAGGCAAAGAGGAAATGGTTATTGATTGACAGTTCCTAGAGGAAGTGGACATCTGTGTGCCCTGAAGACACTAGGAAATCCAGATCTTGGAAAGACCCAAAGCTAACATTAACCACCAAGCCATCTTCCCAGCCTTAACTGAAAGACGAGAGAGAGAGAGAGAGAGAGAGAGAGAGAGAGAGAGAGAGAGAGGGAGGGAGGGANAAGCATAATTTTTTAAAGGAACAGGAAAAAAAAAAAGAAAAAAGAAACAGGACAATTAAGGTGGAAAGGGGAAGTATTGGGGAGTTCTAGGAGGAGTGGGAAGGGCCACAGGCTTGGATAAGATCAAGATACATTGTATGTATACATTTATGAAACTGTCAAAGAATAAAGAAAAATATTCTTTAATATTTTATATTTACTTTTCACTGGGCCTGGTGGTGCATGCATTTAATCCCAGCACTTGGAAAGGCAGAGGCAGTGGATCTCTGTGAGTTCAAGGTCAGCCTAGTCTACAGAGGGTTTCCAGGCCAGTTGGGGATACAGGAAGACCCCTGTCTCAATAAGACCAAAAAATTTTATTTTTTTTAATTTTATCTGTAAGGAGTTGTTTTGCCTGTAAGTGTACCCCTGTGTACATGCCTGCAGAGGCCCAAGCAGGCATTGGATCCCAAGAACTGGAGTTACAGAGATATATGTATTAGTCACCATATGTGGAGTGCTGGGAACCATAACTCAGGTCTCTTAAGTCAGTGCTCTTAACTCTTATTTGGGGCTGCCATCTCTGCAGCCCCAAATAAAAATATTCTGAAGAAATTAGAATCAGGCACTCTAACGCAAGGTATACTCTGAGATATATTTAACTTTAGTTGAAGCAATAGCTCTAATTTTATTTTGGTTGGCTTTCTTTTTATAGGGCTGAGGTGGAACCCAGCACCTCACTGAGTGCTCTGTGTAAATTATTGACTACAGGATTTGTGCTGTTAGAAGGGGAAACAATATGAAGAAAAGGATATAGAAACAGATGAAAGAGAGGAGCTATTTCCACTTAGAAGAGTTGTAGAATATTCCAGAGAGAAAGTGGCATTTCACCTAAGTCTTTAAAGGGGAACTAGAATTTGCTATAGGGGAAGGTATATTTAGTATAAGCAACTATTAGTGTAAATGTACAGAGAAGATGGAGGACATGGAATAATTGTAAATCAGGCTGTGCCAAATATTGGGAAGGCCATGCACAGAAAAGAGATGCAATTCCTTCCTTCATAGTATGAAAGGTTGGTATCAAACTTACACAACAAAAGTTGCACTAAGTACAATGAGAAAAGCAGAAAGAGCTTTAAAAAAGTCTATTTAGGCCAGGGATGGTGGTGCAGCTTAATCTAGCACTTGGAGGCAGAGGCAGGTGGATCTTTGTGAGTTTCAAGCCAGCCTGGTCTAACAGAGGTGAGTTCCAAGGACAGCTGAGGCTACGGGGAGACCCCTGTCTCGAAAAGACCAAAAATAAAATTAAATAAATAAATAAATAAATAAATAAATAAATAAATAAAAATAAAAAAGTCTATTACGGGCCAGTGAGATAGCTCAGCCTTTAACAAGGCACGTGCCACCAAGCCTGAATGACGTGAGTTCGATCCTTAGGGCTCACATAGTGGAAGGAGAGACTTGAATCCCAAAAGCTGTTCTCTGACTTCTGTGTAAGGGATGTGTGTCTGTACATGTACCCATAGCAAATATTAATGAAATTCCTACATTTAAAGGTTAGTTTTAAATACATGTATGTGGGAGGGCTATGTACACATGAAAGTGGCAGTAACGCTGCAGAGGCCAGAAAAGGGTGTAGAACCTCCTGGGCTAGAGTTACAGGTGGTTGTGAGCCACCAGTGTGATGCTGAGAACTGAACTCAGAATCCTCTGGAAGAGCAGTAAGATGCTCTTAACTATAGTTTTTAGGCATACTGGTGAATAATTATGCAGACATGAACCCCAAATAAGAGAAAGACAAAGACCAGGCTTAGGTCACTCTGGTGTATATTTCAGGAATAGCCAGGGCTTGGTGGCATGTTGTTAATATGTGGCAACCAACAGCAAAAGATGGCATCCAGGTCAGGCCCCTTTAAATGTCTTGGGAGGGACATCAGGTAAAGAGGAAGTGGTCCCATATGATTGATTGGAGTTTTCTGGAGAAGGTGGACATCTGTGGGTCCCTTGGAATTCTTGGAATTCAGCTCTTTTTGGGAAGACCCAAACCTAACAGTGTAGCCTTTTGCTTATGATACAAACGTGGTATAGTACTATTCTGTAACTGCTTCCAGCCGATAGGGGGCATAGTTGGGGGAAAAGGGGATTTCTGGCTGGAAAATCAGGATCTTGTCTCCATCTTAATCACTGTGGATGACTGTTGTTTGGTCTGGAATGATAGTGGCCAGTGGTTGGTGTGCAGTTTCTGCTTCTACAACTGAAAGAAGAACATGTTGGTTAAATCTTGTATGAGTGACCTGCTGGAAATGCTGTAAGAGGCATGGTGCCACAGTACATTGATTTCCCAGTACCAACAGGGGGCCAATAAGTGCATTAGCCAAAGGAGGATCCCTGTCCAGAGTCTCTGATTGGAGGAAGAGAGGACCTGTACTCTGGTTTGGTTAAAGGGATTTGGAAAAAAGTTTTTAGTACACAGAGCTCCAGAATAATCCATGACAATAGGTTCTGAGGAGGCATTAGCCATGAGCCTCAAATATATATTTCTGACAGATTAGTATAAAAGTGATATTTTTCTAGCATGGTACAGCAGATCTCACCTGTCTCTGAGGTAATAAGGTGTAAGTTTTTTATTTTTATTATGCTTTCCTGTTGGGGTGTTTAAAAGCCACAGTTAGCTCAGATAAATTAATTTAACTTTGCTGTTAAGGCAAGTTGGGGTTCTGGTCCTCAGGGTCACTCCAGCCTTGTGGGCAGCACCTGGCTCCTTTGGCTTATTTCTTCTTCCCAGTTCTATCTACTCAAGGACAAAATCGGGTCTTGTTGACCAGGCTTCCTTTTGAAGCATAAGGAGAATATCCTCTGTGTTGAGTTTCCTTCTTTTTGACTGGACACTGGCAAGAAGAAGAAGTCCACTTAAGTGAATATCCAAGACCTCCCTGCAAAGGAAGGCTAGGTAAGGAGTCCACAGTTCACAGGACATTTAGAGAGGTGCCCATGCGGGACCCTAGGACTTAAGTTGACCTTAGAGGGGAAGGGCCAAAAGATTGTCCTTTTAAAGCCCTCTGACCAAATCAGATTAGAGCTGCTTTAAGTATGGTTGTTAAACCTCCAAAAGGGTCAGTTTGTAATTAATTTTGGTATTTTTATTCTAATATAACATATAAATAAAGCTTAAACGAAGACAAGCATTTTTAAAAAATCCTGAATCAGTGTGTAAATTATTGACTACAGGATTTGTGTTGTTAAGCCGGGCGTGTGGGCGCACGCTTTAATCCTAGCACTTGGGAGGCAGAGGCAGGCGGATCTTTTGTGGAGTTTTCAAGGCCAGCCTGGTCTAAACAGAGTGACTTCCAGGACAGCTGGGGCTACAGGGAGACCCTGTCTCGAAAAGACCTAAAAAAAAAAAAAAAAAAAAAAAAAGGATTTGTGCTGTTAGAAGGGGGAAACTTGGGGAGGAAACGGGTTATTCAGCTTACATCTCATATGTCCAGGTCACTTTTCATCACTTAGGGAGCCCCAAGGTAGGAACTCAGAGCAGTAATCTAGAAGTAGGATGCTGTAGCAACAGGCTAGGAGGGAATGCTGCTTACTGGCTTGTTCTGTGGCCCCATCTTATACAATATAAGAAAGATCTGCCCAAGGGATGGAAATTTCCACAATGGGCCTTCGGCTCTCCCATGTCATTTAACAATCAAGAAAAATATCCAGTAGGTTGTCATGGCTACAGGCCAGTCCAACAGAGGCACTTATTCAGGTTTCCTCAGCCCAGGTTGTGTCAAGTTGACACTTAAAGCTATCATTTACATATATTTTGGTTCTTTAGGGTTTAGGTCTATAAAGGCCATTTAGATACTCAAAGTGGGATGGATTTAAACCATGAAAGGGAAAAATTTAACAGTTAGATAGGATGTGTTATTTAAAACCAAATGGAAAAGGAAAGTTACGTTTTTAGGATTAAGTAGACATAATGCCAGGAACAAAGCTTAAGATAAGATGAAAGAAGCTTAAAATACTTCTAGGTCTCAAATGAAGGCTGTTTCACTATAAACAGACATAGTTTCTTTTCCTGCTCCTCAGATTCTGAATTATAGTTTTTGAAGAAAGGAAGGAGGAGGGGGCCACATTCACATACCTATAGAAAGAAAATAGTTGAACTTAAGTCAGGCTACAGCCAAAAACTGGTTTCATTTGGACTGTCCCGTATGGTTCCCAGAGATAAAATCTGCTAATTTTTCTTGAAAAATATCAAAAGTAACATGTGTAAAGTATAACAGATATTTAAAAACATTTTAAGTAAGGTATGGGTAACTCAATACTTGTATGTGTCCATTCAACCTGAGACTGTAACAAAGTGTGCAGCACAAGCCAAAGGAATGGACTTAAAATTTTGATAACAGTAATTTTTATAATGACAACACTGAATCTCTATGATAATACTACAAAACAAATAAAAACAGTCAAAATTCTAAAGCAATTTAAAACTGTCCACAGTGTACACAGTACCAAGGGTTTCCAGCTGTGGAACACAATTTCCTTGTAATAAGGATATAAATATATTGAAAATAATTTCAGTGATGACACTTTATAAAAGCTGTACTGTTTTATCAATGGTCTAATACTTTTTTGTGTGTGTGTGTTTTTGAGACAAGATGCTCCCTTTAGCCCCAGCTCGCCTGGAACTTCCTAATGTTAAGATGTCAGGTTGGCCCTTAACTCCAGACACTGCCCTGCCTCTGCTTCCCAAAGTGCTGGGATTAAAGGATGCGCCACCGATGCCTGGCTAGTCATGATAGATTTCTTAATATTTTTGTAACTATATTACAGAGTACTTAAAAGCCAACAGTACTTCATACACATGTACACATATTAACACATGAGATTCTTATCATTAGTATTTTTACTGAGACAGAGAACTCACAGTACACTGGCTGTCGAAAACATAAAGGCTTTCAACTTGAATAAAGGATTTTCAGAAAATGTTCATTTACATTTTAAATATAGTAAATATACCCAACGTCAATTAAAACTAACTAATAAAGCAAGACATTAGGACACAGAAGGACAGAAGCAATGTGAAGGTATGAGGACATGCTGTTTTAAGTGAAATGAAATGTCAGGTATCACCTACATTGGAGGCAGAAGTATAAAGTATTACCAGTTCGATATACTTCCAGTGTGCTAACAACATCATCTTTTAAGCATGCAGCCTTGATTAGTTTCCGCATACTCCCAAGGCTGGGGTGGCTAATTTTACATTATATTGGGTTTTAGGCATATAGTTATAATTATGCATACAAGAACCCTAGATAAAGAAAGACAGACATCAGACTTAGGTCACTGTAGGATATATTTCAGGAATAGCCAAGGGGCTTGGTGGCATGTTGTGTAGGACACATGGGAGCCAACAGCAGAAGATGGCGTCTGGGTCAGGCCCCTGAAAATGTCTTAGGCCGACCCCAGGCAAAGAGGAAATGGTTATTGATTGACAGTTCCTAAGAGGAAGTGGACAATCTGTGTGCCCTGAAGACACTAGGAAATCCAGATCTTGGAAAGACCCAAAGCTAAAACATATAAACCACCAAGCCATCTTCCCAGCCCTTAAACATGAGAAGACAAGAGAAGAGAGAAGAGAGAGAGAGAGAGAAGAGAGAAGAGAGAGAGAGGGAGGGAGGGAGGGAGGGAGGGAGAGAGAGAGAGAGAGAGAGAGAGAACAAAGAAAGGAAAGATGGAAGGAAGGAAGGAAGGAAGGAAGGAAGGAAGGAAGGAAGGAAGGAAGGAAGGAAGGAAGGAAGGAAGAAAAGAAGGCAGCTTCTGCCCCTCGCGGGTGGTGGTGGTGGCCAAAACCACCACCGAGTTCGAGCAGCAGCCGTACGGCTACACGGAGCTCTCGGAGGAGGACCTGAAGCAGCTGGTTGCATTGAAAGGCTCTAGCTACAGTGGGCTGCTTGAGCGACATCATATTCACACCGAAAAATGTAGAACATATAGTTGATAGCTTACGAAATGAGGTGATTGAGGTTCGTCTGGTAAAGAGGAGAGAGTATGATGAAGAGACTGTTCGATGGGCGGATGCCGTCATAGCTGCAGGAGGTGATGGCACAATGCTTCTGGCTGCAAGTAAAGTCGTGGATAGACTTAAACCAGTTGTAGGGGTTGACGCTGATCCAGAACAGTCTGAAGGGCATCTATGCCTGCATGTTCGATACACACATTCCTTCCCAGAAGCTTTACAGAAGTTCTGTCGTGGTGAGTTCAGGTGGTTATGGAGGCAGCGGATCAGGTTATACCTTGGAGGGACTGGCATAAACCCAACTCCTGTGGACCTTCATGAACAGCAGCTGAGCTTGAATCAACATAGCAGAGCCTTCGACATTGAGAGAGTGGATGATGAAAGATCTGAGGCTCCAGTACCACAGCTTTCGCCAGTGAGAGCACTAAATGAAGTCTTCACTGGGGTGGGAGAGTCTATCATCCAGAGCTTCCTACTATGAAATTTCAGTTGATGATGGCCCATGGGAAAAACAGAAGAGTTCAGGGCTCAAACTGTGTACTGGAACAGGATCAAAGGCCTGGTCATTCAATATTAATAGGGTTGCAGCTCAGGCTGTTGAAGATGCTTTAAATATTGCAAAAGGACAAGGAAATTTGACTCTTCCATTGGACAAAGAATTGGTGGAAAAAGTAATGAATGAATATAATGAATCATTGCTCTATGAGTCCAGAAGAACCAAAAATACTTTTCAGCATTCAAGAGCCAATAGCAAACAGTTTTCTCAAGTAGTCGTCAACGTTGTTTCTTTTCAAAAGTTTGTGTTTGCTCTTGACATTGGGATGCTGGCATGGCTGTGGATGGAGGAACTTCTTTCAAGTTTGATGATGGAGCAATTGCTTCAATGATGATCAATAAAGAAGACGAGCTTCAAACTGTGATTCTAGAACAGTGAAGGATTTCCTCAGATGAAAAAATTTTGTTACTGGAAAAATATTTTTACTGCAGAAACAGATTACTAGCCATAAACCTACCTTAGTTTGGTTCTTATCGAGACTGTTACCTGTAGGGTTGAGGGTGACAGAGTGGGGTGGATTCACATTGCTCTTCTGTCGATTCTGCTAGACTAAAGCAAATCACTGTGTGAAAAAGTGGATGGACTAAATGGATTCCAGTTAAGTTTCTTTATTATTTACAGTTGGTAACCAAGAGTGTAGATATTATTTTAAATTTAGAGAGCCAGGCTTAAATAAAGGATTAACTGTAGAAATGTTTTTCATCCTAACTTTGTGAAATTGGTCATATGTATCATTTGATTAGTGCATTATTTTTTATAGAACTTAAAAGATTTAAAAAAATTTTGATGATGGAGAATTTTGATAAATCTTGACACTGACCTATTTGAAGAAGGTAAATGTGTTTTTATTTTATTTTTTATTTTTTTTATGTGTATGAATGTACTGTCTCCATGTAGGTTTGTGCACCCGTGTTGTGCAATGCCGCAGAGGTCAGAAGAGGGCGTCGGATTCCCCTGGAACTGGAGTTAAAGATGGTTCTCAGCCACCATGTGGGTGCTGGGGAATCAAACCCGAAGAGCAGTCGGTGCTGTTAACCGCTAGGCCATCTCTCAATGTGTTTTTATATGTGTTAAGAAAGCCGGGCATGGTGGCTCACGCCTTTAATCCTACCACTCGGGAGGCAGAGGCAGGAGAGATCTTTGTGAGTTCAAGACCAGCCTGTTCTACAGAGTAAGTTCCAGGACAGCTGGGGCTACAGAGAGACCCTATCTTGACAAAAGACAAAAAAATTTTTTTTTCTAATTCCAGGTTACAGTGATTTAATGAAAAATTTCAGTCATTTTAAAAATTATTTGTAGATGAATTTTGAGTCATTCTGGTTCATGTCAATAGTGCCACGTGAAATCTATCTGTTGGGACAAATCATGTTGCTTTGTAAATGTATTAATTTTCCTATACTATTTTTGGTCAGGCAATTTATGCTCTTTTTCATTTTTGACCCTCTAACATGAATTCAAGGACTAAAAGAATAACCGGATAGATATGTTCTATTAGTAGTTTGAAAAGCTGTTTAAAAATTTTTTCACCTCCTGTTAGGATTGTAAGAATGGCTTCTTCAGTAAATATGGAAAACAATAGTTTTGGAATTGCCTTATCTAATTTTGTGGTTTTCACTTACCATATTCCAAATTTTACAAATGGCTTTGTAGGATAAAATGTTAGAGCTTCCCCTCTCTTTATGAAAACTTTATTTTTGGGGGGAGCTGGAGAGATGGATCAGCAGTTAAGAGCACTGACCGCTCTTGCAGAGGACCCGGGTTCGATTCCCAGCACCCACATGTGGCCGCAGCAGTTAAAGGCTGAGGCTAAGAGCCGCAAAAAATAAAAAAGAGAGAGAACCGTCTTTAGCTCCAGTTCCAGGGAATCCGACACCCTCTTCTGACCTCTGCAGCATTGCACGACATGGGTGCACAGACCTACATGCAGACAGTACATTCATACACATAAATAAATAAACTAAAAAAATATTTTTTAAACAATTAAATGTTGGGGCTGGAGAGATGGCCTAGTGGTTAAGAGCTCCTATTACTCTTGCAGAGGACCCGGGTTCGATTCCCCAGCACCCACATGGCAGCTGAGAACCGTTAACTCCAGTTCCAGGGGAATCTGACGCCCTCTTCTGACCTCCATGGCATTGCACGACACGGGTGCACAGACCTATATGCAGACAGTACATTCATACACATACAAGAATAAATAAAATAAAAAAATTAAAGAAAATATTAAAATAAATTAAATGTTAATATGCAAAGGGAACTTAGGTTGATGTAGGTTTTGGTGTTTATCCAGAACGCTTTTCTTGAGAGTTATCTGCAAACACTCGGAGGTGAGAATTTACATGCTGCATGAGATAAATAAAAATGAGTATTTTCCCCAAGCAGAGTCTAATTTTTGGTTTAATTTTTAAATGTTATATGTAATATACCACAAAAGAAGTTAAATTTGACACTATAGAAGCTCCTCTAGAAGGCTCAGAATACTTTAGGAGAAAAATGCCAACTCTGTCCTTTGAATTATCAAAGGAAATCTGGTTGTCCATGTTTTGCTGTCAGGAAGTTAACATGTAACATATTGATAAGTAACTCGCTGTGTGAAATTGCTCATAAGCAATATTTGGAAAAGTTTTAAAATTACTTAAAATGCTGATCCATTTGCAATGTAATTTCTTCTCCATGGCAAGGACTTATTTGTAATAGATGAATGGTAAAGGATGTCAGAATTGCAAAAACATCTTTCTGAATGGGTTAACCTTTAATGACAACTGTATGCAAGTAAAATTAAACCATTGTTTTTAAAAAAGGGAAGGAGCTGGGCGTGGTGGCGCATGCCTTTAATCCTAGCACTTGGGAGGCAGAGGCAGGCGGATCTTTGTGAGTTCAAGGCCAGTCTGGTCTACAGAGTGAATTCCCAGACAGCTGGGGCTACAGGGAGACCCTGTCTCAAAAAGACCAAAAAATAAAAGGGGGGAAAGGAAGGAAGGAAAGGAGAGGGAGAGAGAGAGAGAGAGAGAGAGAGAGAGAGAGAGAGAGAGAAGAAAGGAAGGGAAAGAAAGACAATCTATTTTAGTTTGGGGAGTTTAGGTATTATTATTATTTGAGTGTTAAATACCACTACTGCTCCACCTCAGGGCACCCAGGCTGCTCGCTATGGTATAGGCCAGGCAAGCTGCCCTATAATTTTCTGAGAATCCCCTTCTATTCACCTCCCATCTTGTGATAGGAGCACCAGGTTTACCGATACATACACTGTGAGAGTGTCTGGCTTTTTACATGAATTCTAAAGATTTGAACTCAGGTCTTCACACTTGCATGGCAAGCGCTCTACCCAAGGAACCATCCCCCCAAGTCCTTCCTGGTGATTCTAATCCAGTTTGTTGTACTTATATCGAAGCTTGGAATCTTGTCCTCTCTTGCGTAGTGCCACGGCTTCCTAAGAGGATACAGAAAAAGTCTAGAGTCCCCAGTGTGAGGCCAAGGTCCTGTCCTGAGTAGAGTGCACAGCTGTAAACTCAGGTCGCTCAAAGCAGAGATGGCAGCAGTCAAGGACACGAGGAGTGTCATTTATTGCAGTCATTCAGATAAAACAGAGTGGGCACCTAGTCTCTCTCAACTTGAACTTTCTTGCTTTAAAAATATCTTTTTCAAAGACTCATAACATGTGAGGAGGGGTGGGAAGATAGGTGTACACTTGAATCATGCTTGAGTCAGAAATACTGAGCTGTCTCGCTCTAAAGTGCAGAACAGCCACGAGTATGGCCAGCATTGTTTCAGCTTCTGGGCCCTGTGGAGGGAAAAGGCCGGGAGGGGATCCCAGTGTCTGCCCGACACACCATTCAGAAAACCTTTCCACTCAGGAGCAGGAGCATCTGTAATCATCCCCCTTGGGAAATTATTACTCAGTAATATGTATGCAAAGGTGTTCAGCTAGTCACATCTCACTGTTGGATGCTATGTTTAGAAATGATGGATTTCAAGCCGGGCATGGTGGTGTACTTGGGAGGCAGAGGCAGGTGGATCTTTGTAAGTTCAAGGCTAGCCTGGTCTACAGAGTGAGCTCCAGGACAGGTGGGGCTACAGGGAGACCCTGTCTAGAAAAGACACCCCCCAACAAAAAATGGATTTCCTGAGGCTGAGGGACCAAAGATAGTATATGTCATTTCCATAATACTGTGTGAAGTAAACATAATCTCATTTTAAAATAACCAAATACAACCAACCCATACATCATAGGGCACTCAACACCTAGTTTGCTTGTGGTAGTGCATGTCTCTAATCCCATACTCCCCACACTCAGGACACTTAATTACCAGGATTGGAGTTTATGGCCAGTCTGTGGTATATAACTAGTTTGAGGATACCTGAAGTACATAGACTGTAGGAACCTCCTCCGGGCCAGCCGGAGGCAGTCCAGGTCCTGACCAAGGAGGGGGCGAATAGGCAGTGGAGTCAACACCACAGACCCCAGAGTTGGGTGAAAAGCAGGGTAAATGTGAGTTCCTGCAAACTCACTTATAATGTTTTATATATGATCATCATCTGTTTCTTCTGGGAATGTATCAGGCGCTGATCATTGGCCCAAACCACTGACTCACCTGTTGCTTCCAAGCACAGGTTATGTCTGTTCGGTAGGCAAGGAGGTAAGCTCGCCACTGCGCTGGTATGTAACACTCTACAATAGACCATCTCAAAAAAAAAAAAAAAACCTAAAATCTAAGCTAGAGATATGCTAAGCTCATTTTTATGAATTGTACCTCAAACAAACATCATATATATATATATATATACATACATATATGTGTGTGTGTGTGTGTATGTGTGTCTTAAGCCAATTTATTTTTTTATTTCATTTTATGACAGGGTTTCCCTGCAACCCCAGCTGGCCTGGAACTTGCTATGGAGCCTGGCCTCAATCTCACAGACAATCACCTGCTGCCTCCTAAGTGCTGGGATTAAAGGCATGCACCACCACACTTGGTGTAAGCCCTTTTGTTATATAAAACCAGATATACAGTGAAATGTGCTTTTATATTCAAACATAATAAATCTACAAGACCACTCACTCTTTCTAGTTCCCCCCCCAAATCAAAATTGATTAGTTTAGCACCTGTGTAGAAGGGCAAGCAACTTGCAGAAGGGCTGGAGACGTTTCGGACAAAACTTTCAACAGCAGAATTGACTCTTCCCTGTACTTAACCACCAGTGATGTTGAAAGAGAAATTGGGACTTCTTCATCTAGACTTATCCTTCAGATAAAATGCAGTAAAATCACCTACAAAGAGCATGATTTAACCAACCTATAAGTTAGCCTCTGGTGAGCAGTTTCAAGTTTCCTGTATCCCAAAAAGCACTGCTTCTCAACTTTGGTTAAAATTACACATTCCCATAGAGCATGGTGGTGGTGTTGATCCCACAGTTCTTGAGGCAAGAAGGGATTGTTAGGCTCAGTCTGCCACACTGATGCAAGAAAGGTGCAGGGGGCTACAAATAGTTGTAGATAGAAGTTTAATCGAGGGTTAATTACAAGCAAGCAGAAAAGAAGCCACAACATCCAACAACTCAGACAGAATAGATAAAGCAGACGACGCGTTGGGCCGAGCACACTCCCATGGGACTGGAGGGCAGCGGCCTCGAGACCCAATTTCCCTTAGCTTTTATTCCCAGTTAGGGGGTTTCCATCATCGTCATGGTGTCTCCTCCTCTGATTGATGGGATCTTGGTTACAGATCAATCAGTTTTTTATTATGTGTATTCACCTGCTCTGGACTCTTTGTTCTATTGTTTTACCTGGTCTGGACCTTTCGTTCTCATAAAGCATTTAACTGTATGCTTTTTGGCAGAAGTTAAATCGCTCTACTAATAAAGGATTGATTTGTCTATGCCATGCCTTTGTTTGTCCTTTTTTAAAACTCTGGAGTGAACTCTAGGCCAAGATGGAGCTGACCAAGCTAAAATGGAGTCAGCTTGGTCCTCACAGGATCAAAACGAATTTAGAACAGAAGAGTGGAGATCCTTTTCCCATTGTACTCTGCTCAGTTGTTTCCCCCAAATGTATTGAGAACCACAGTGTTGAGAGGCTCTGCTGGAGGCTGGGGTGCTGGGCCCCTGTGTAGCAGTGCATGGAATCTAGCTTCTTTCCTCCTTTCTCTGTATATTGGGCTCAGAGGTTACACTGTGTCTCTATGTGAATATGGACAGTTAGCATTTACCAACGTGTATCTGTCTACTCTCTTGTTTAATAAAAAGAAAAAAAGTTAAAACAAACAAACAAACAAACAAACAAATGGGTATAGAAGGTCAACAAAGGGTGGGTTTGAGATGTCTGGGTGAGTTAAGTGGGCCTTTTGACAGCATAGCTTCTCCTTGGCATGTTAATTGTGATGTTTAATGGACATCCTTGCCGTTTAAGATCAACTTCTCGGGCTGGAGAGACGGCCTAGCGGTTAAGAGTGCCGACTGCTCTTGCAGAGGACCAGGGTTCGATCCCCAGCACCCACATGGCGGCTAAGAACCGTCTGTAACTCCAATTCCAGGAGAACTCCAGTTCCAGGGGAATCCGACACCCTCTTCTGACCTCCACGGTATTGCACGACACGGGTGCACAAACCTACATGCAGACAGTGCATTCATACACATAAAATAAATAAATACAAATTAAAAAAAAAAAAGATCAACTTCTCTCCTAATGGTGACCTGAGCCCTGCCACTCAACAGGAGAACCAGCAGAGCCTGTGGGATTTTATCTGGAATTAACACTCTCTACATTTTCTATAGTAATTTTGTTTATTTAAAAAAATTTTTTTTGTTTTCACTGGAAAGGAAAGATGATCCTCAATTTTAAATGTTAAAAGTGTACAAGTTGCTTTGTTACAATAAAACTAAGTATGTACAAAAAAATTACCCATTCTGCCAGGCATGGTGGCGCACGTCTAATCCCAGCACTTGGGAGGCAGAGGCAGGCGAATCTCTGTGAGTTTAAGGCCAGCCTGGTCTACATAGCGAGCTCCAGGCCAGCTGGGACTAAAGGGAGACTCTGTCTCAAAAATACCCTCCCCCCCAAAATTACACGTTCTAAGGGAACTTTTAACACTGCAGACAATTAAATTGGTATTTAAATAAAAGTGCTGGGCATTGGTAATTTTGAAATGCTGTCAGGTGATTCTGGCAGAAGCCAGAGTTAAAATCTGTGGCATCAGAGGCTTATCACTATCATAAGGACAAGACTCTATTCTGCAGTCACTTTTTCCTAGCTCTCCGGACTTCTTGGGTTCTAAAGGGGCAGAAGTGAGTGGCACTTTGCCCTTCTTTCAGTATTACTAAGCACTTCTCATATCACAGTCCAGAGAAAAGCACTTTGCACTCCAAGATTAAAATGACAATATCAACTTACTGATTGTGATTTGAAAAACAATAAAACCTTGGCCATTTCCTATAAACCTGGACTCTCCCAAGGGCAATTTTGTCCATGGCTTTTGCCATATTGAGGATTTGTTGTGAACATCATAATCATGGTTGCCTCTTGCTGTTATTCTACTACAAACACAATAATGCAAACTTAGAAACCTTCATAGTTTTAAAGTTTTTACCATCAAGCACCTTTATTTTTCACTTAGCCTTCTCTGGCTCTCATAGCAAGTAAACTGTCCATAACTCTAGTTCTGGGGGATCCAGTGTCCTCTTCTGTCCTCCATGGGCATCACACAGCATGGGTACACTTACATACATGCAGGCAAAACACTTATAAACATTAATTAAAAGTGTTTAAATGAATGGAGGGAACCTCTGTACAAAGTTATCCTCTCACCTCCACACATGCATGATGGTACAAACACAAGATGATGATGACAATGATAATGATGATGATGGTGATGGTGATGATAACAACAGAATTAAATAAAACAAGGTAACTAGCTTCAAAATTTGTTTGGGCTCAAAAGGGGCACTGTTCTCCTAGGGCTTGAGTGATAAGGGACTGGAGCTGAGAACTGACCTCACTCATTTACCCCCAAGATTTGAGAGCTATAATGCAAGATCCAACTCTACTGGACAAACTTTAACACATGTCAGAATCTCTTGATGGAACTTTCTTTGGAAGGCTTAGGTATATTGACTCATCAGCACTGTACTAAGTAAATGGATGGAACTAGAGGCTGTTATGCTAAGTGATGTAACACAGTCTCAGAAAAACCCGATGTATGGTGTCCCTCATTTGTGGATCCTAGCACCAAACTCTTATATATAAGTCAAACCTGATGCTGCTATACATACAACTTGGTTTATGTCTCTATTTTCCCAAGTTCTAAGACTTATGAGAAAGAATCAATCCCTTTGAAAGCACATTAAAACATACAGCAACTTGCTATGGGAATGTTAAGTTATATTTCTTTGTGCCTGCATGCAAAATTACTGCTAAATATGAATCCCAAATGTGTTTTGGAATTAACCCATAGCTTATTTTCAGACTCCATCATTTTGGTATATATGTCGAGTATACATATGCATATTTTGGAGTAATATAAAATTAAAGGGAACAACAATAATAAAAAAGAAATACAAAGAAGCATAATAAGTAAAGTGAACTGTTATAATCCTCAAACTAAAAATATGTAATATATCTTAGAACAAAAACTTGAAATTCTAAAAAAAGAAATGGATTCAATGGATGAAGTCATAAGAGGGACATTTGAAGATACAAACTTGACTCAATGCATGAAACCTGGTGGGGCCGGGAATACAGGAGGGTGCAGCTAGGGGAGGGGCCTAAATACTATCAAGATGTATGAAATGCAAAATAATCAATAAAATTTTTTAAACTACAAATGAAGTATGACTCTAAGGACATAAAAATCCTGAAACTTTGCAAATGCAAACATCAAACAATCAAGTACAGCTAATTTACTTTTCTGGAATTCTAATAAGCTTTACTTGCTGTTCAGCTATCAATAGTGTCTGGCAAATCTTACTTGAAATTGGAAAAAAATGGGCTCTGCTTGGTCAAGGATCTCCTCTGTCTTCTGTTGTAGTCCCAGGGCCCTGATTACCAAGCATGGCAAATGCTTGTTCAATGTTTGTTAAATGACTGAAATGTTAAATGAACTTGAAAACTTTTTAGCTCACAGCTTAGAGATGTCATTTTATCTCCTACAAAAAGGAATCCATCTTTAGGTCTCTCAAGTACCAGTGCTACCCTATATGTTAGCTCTTATTCTGGATAACAATTAGGATCAGCAAACTGTCTGATAGACTTCTTCAAAAAGAAGTTTGCAATTGGTGAAGACTTTTGTCCATTCCAGTTGAAAAGATGAACATTATTTACAGTCTGCCAATGTCATCCAGGAACCCTTTAGCAATAGTCACTACAACAGGCATGGTGGCACATGCCTTTCATCCTAGCACTCGGGAGACAGAGGCAAGCAGATCTTTGTGAGTTCAAGGCCAGGTTGGTCTACAGAGTGAGTTCCAGGACAGCTGGGGGCTACAGGGAGACCCTGTGTCAAAAAAACCAACACACACACAAAAGAGAAAGAGATAATGCTAATGAATTGTTTGATTTTTGTATATTTATGAGAAATAACGCAGGAGATCATGCCTCAAGATGTGATTGTGTGTTCTAGGTTCACGCCAAGGCACGCAGCATGGGCTTTTTTCATGTCATTCTTGTCTTTCATTCTTAGAAATGAAAGTGACATGAAGTCCAAAAAATGAGAAAGGCACCATGTGGGAATGGAACTTTTGTGTAGCTTGAAGCGATAAATTCTAAGAGCCCTGTCACACGGAATCTCCATTGTATTCTGATATCTCTGTGGGCTTCCGGAGTTATATGTACGCGGAAGATTCAGGATTATACAATGATTCTTGCTTGGCCCTATCTCAGCAAGTTCCAGCCGTAACCTTCCCTTGAGGCATTCAGCAAATGTCACACCTCTAGTTACCCTGTTGCACAACACGGAGTTCGCAGCCCCTACCCCTCATTAGAACCTAAGGTCGGCTCACCCACTCCCTTCTGCCTGCACTGCCCCTATCCTTCCCAAAGCAACTGTAGCCTCAAAATATATAGACTCACTAGACAGAAAAATAAACGGAGTTCCTTATCTTCCCCGGCTCTCCACGCGTGGTGTGGAAGTTTCATCTAACAAGTGATCTCCGGACGGTTTCCCCTCCCCCCATGCTTGCGGGAGGCAGAGCCTGCAGGACCAGGAAGCAAGGTCCTTGGGGAGCTGATGCCACGAAGGGAGGAAAGGAAGCAGAGTAGTGGAAGGCGTCACGTGGTGAACTCAAAAGCACAACTGACCCGACAGAGCACAGGTGTTAATATTTGTGCAAGATGTTATGACACAACCCTTCATTTCAAAATGAAATGAAAAGAAACAAACATAGTTATTTTTTAAGAATGTGCTGGGCTTGGAGTGGGAGAGTATGGCTCAGCGGTTATAAGTAGCACCAAAACTACCCACTGCAGAAGGACCCAGGTTCAATTCCCAGCACTCACCTATGGTGGCTAGAAAACCTCTTTAACACTCCAGTTCACAGGGGAATCCACGCCCTCTCTGACTCCGCAGCATTGGCATGAATGGGTACACCTACGTCTACATGCACGCAGTCACTATACACAGCATATCATTATGAATAAAAAAATAAAAATAAATATAAAAAGTTAGCTGGACATGGTTTGCAACCCACAGGTGATCTTACTTACCGTCAGGCCAGACGTAACTGCATACAAATAAGAAAGTAATAAAAAGAAGAAGCGTTACTGGTGCTGGATGAAGATGGAACAGCAGTTCAAAGAACCCAACTGCATGCTCTTTGCAGAGGACCCGGGTTCGTTCCAGCACCCTGGGTAGCTCAGAAACCATCCTTAACTGCACATTCAAGGGGAATCTGATCCGCCACTTCTGGCGACATATGCAGGCCACTGCATGCATGTGTGACGCTTACATGCATTAATGCGCAAAACACACAACACCAAGATAAAAATACAAATAAATAAATAAAAATAAATAAAAATAATGTGCTATTATGAATTGTATGCCCATACTTTAATACTTCTTTGAATAAAGTACATGAGAGAAAGACATTTTTACTTTGAGCATCATTTTTCTATTTTTCTGTTATTCGTCCTGGGTTGTTGTGTTTTTGTGTTGTTTTTGATTTGTTATTTTTTTTTGAGGACCAGTGATCTTCCTACATACTGATTAATGATAGGACTGGCTAAGATCCCCTGCCCCCGCTTTTGAGATTCTGGGCTTATATTTATGCACTTCCAGATAAGAATAATGCTGTTCTTGCTCCATCCTAGGATATACAATTTTCTTCATGTTTAAAAGTTTTGATAATAGTCCTTATTAATAATAATCATTTAACTGCTTAAAGTGCATTATATATGCAATTCTAAATATAAAATATTGCATCTTTATAATCAATGTGCTTAATTACTGAAAGTAAAGTAAGTATTTACTTTGAATACAGGATTATATTCTTTTTTTCTTTTTTTTGGTCTTGAGGACAGGGTTTTCTCCCTTATTAGCCACAGTCTGAGCCTTGGATTACTATGTACGACCAGGCTGGCTTGATTGAATTAGAGATCCACAGTCCTCTGCCTCACGTGCTGGGATTAGAGGAATGCACCAAACCATGCCAGTGAGATTACACTATTTTTTATAAATTTTAAGACAAAAATTATAGGGATATCAACCATGGTTGCCAGGCTATTTTCAAATACCCATGGGCTCACAGTGATCACTCTTTCTTTCAAGTATCCTGAGTGAAGACTACAGCAGGTACCATTACACGCTACCAAGGAAAGCAGTGAAAGTATCTATCTGTATATGTAATAATTTGTTTCAAATTCAAATGTATTCAGCATGGGATTTGGAAGCAAGAATAGTGGACCAAAATTAACCTTGAAAAACTGATTACATCAGACCTTAGTCTAGAGCTGTAGGCTAGATCTGCTTGATCCTCATCGAGTTTGGGTGCCAGTCACATTTCTTATAAAGAACTATAAAAATAGGCTATTTTTTAAAGTTTTCTGTTAAGGCAGTCATTTCGCCAGGGGTTGTAATACTTGTATGCAGCCCTCTGGGCTCTTGAATTTGAAAATACCTGAGACTCCAATAGTGGTTTGGTAATCCTAGGGGGTCAAGGATGAGGAAAAGCATATTTCTATTAAGTTGTGGCAAAAAGCTATTGCTGTGTCATCTGTTAAGATAAATACATTTCGGTCTACTGACTATAATTATGAGATTTATGTTACTTTTTCTAAATTTATTAGCTGAATGACACTGACTTTCTCCTTATTAGGAGACGTTTGCTTTCTCTTACCGTCGTTGTGTGATGTGTGTGTGTGTTGTGTGTGGATGATGTGTGGTTAAGAAAACTGTTTTGGTTTGTCTTTAAGTTGAATAAACTCTTTTCTTGGCGTGCCCACCCATCCCCAGTGCACCCCACCACTGGTTCGTTTCTTAATGACCAAAAACAGCTTTGTTCAGGGCTTATGGAAAATGGACATTAAAAGCTGTTGCTATTTTTGATGCTGTACTTACTTTTCCCTTGGGCAATTTTGGAAATCACCTCTGCCTCATTTTACTGAATTTCCTGAGGTTTTGGGGCCTTAGGCACCTACTATGAAGCTTGCTAAACAGGGAAGGACCTCTAGCCTCTACTTCTAGAGGGCATGCGCATCAGAATCCACACTGGAAAATTAAGTCAGATTCTACAAACCAAAAGTGAATTTTTTGTGTGCAGTGTTAATAACAAGCCATCCAGACGATGTCTTGCTGGCCCATGGACCCTAGTTTGTTAGGTAAGGAAGGTGCCACTTTGGGAGAGTACCTGTATATGTTCACACCCTTCTTCCCTTAGGCACATGCATACAGCATCCACCATGAACAAAACCAAACACCCTATATAAACATCCCTTTGAGCTGCCAAGCCACAGTGTTTAGACTTCTCTACTCTGTTGACTTTGGTCATTTCTTTCATGTTTGTGGAACACCTCATTTTCTAATATTGGGCATTAAGCCTGGGGCCTGTGCATACTAGACAGATACCCAACAACTAAGCTATGCCCCTAAGCTAGCCCAAGTAACCACTTATAACTTGTTGGTTTCTGTGGTGTTTGTAGGACGCGAAACACCACATGAGGGGACCTACTATAGTTACTCATAGGGAATTTATATCTAACGTTTAGTAGTAGTCTTGTTTTTTATTTTTTTTGTCTTTTCAAGGAATAGGGTCTCCCTTAGCCCCAGCCTGTTTTCGTTTCCCTGGAACTTGGCTTTATGTAGACTACCAGGCTGGCGATTGTTGAAATGACTATAGGATACCGACTCCTCCTGCCTCTGCCTCCACAAGATGTAGGATTAACAGGTGTTAGCCACCACACGGGCTCTAATGTATAGTCTTATCATAATAAGAAGTTTGGGCTGGGCATCTGGGCAGCAATATTCCATGTCTGTGCTGGCCAGTAACACTACAGACCAAATTTATGTGTATAGCTCTTAAAAAATATTGCTTATAATTATCTCACAGGGAATATTTGGGGTTGTGATGTCCTTGTTATTATGAAAAGATATATTGGGGGGATGTGAACCTTATCTAGCTTGGAGGCAGATGCCGTAGGATTTTATTTCAGGCCACCCGTTACAACACATAGTGTAGGGCCCTTCAAAACGAAAAAAAACACAATAAAAAGTATATATATAATGTCCGATTCAAAGATAGATAGTTTATTTGCCCAGGCCGATGGTGGTGACACCTTTCAGATACACTAGCACTTGAGGAGGCAGCGAGGCAGGGATCTTTGTGCGTTCAAGTGCAGCCTGGTCTAAAGAGTAATTCCGGACAGCTGGGGTTACAGAAGAGACCCCTGTCTCGAAAGAGACCAAAAAAAAAAAAGTTTATATTATTAGAAAATACGCAAGCTTGCATGCATTCGAAATAACTTTAATTTAAGTAATATAGAAACGTTCCCTCGCTAACAAGTTTGCTGTTCTGAGGGCTAGTGGAATGGGCTCAATACTCCGAGGTTAGAGAGGATCAATTCCCGAGTGGAGATCGGATCCATTACTCTCACAGAAGCTAGGTCGGGATCATTACTACAAGAGGCTGTGAGAGAATCCTGGCATCCAATTACTACTCACAGAAGGCTAGTGAGAGAATCGTGGCATCCAATTACTACTCACAGAGGCATTTCCAGGAAGTATTTATTTCTTGTTCCTCTGGAAATTAACAGCATCTGGAGGCAGAAGTGTTCTATAAATACCTTGTTAATGCATAATGTAGTGAACGACACTTGCAGGCCACTTGTATGAAACACTTGTCACACTTGTAGGAAACACTTTAATGAAGCCGCAGGCAACAAAGATCCTCTCGCTCAGTTTTGTCTCAAAAGCGGTTTCATTCAGGAGCAGGCAAGGTCTTGTCAGAAACGGTTTTTTTTCAGAACATCGTTTTCTCTCTTCGTCCAAAGCTTTTCCCTCTAAGCACTTCTCTTCCTCAGGCAAGAAGCTCTCTCTCAGACTTAGAAAGGACGAGAGGAGGAGATTCCCTTATCTAGAAAAGTCCCTTCTTTTTTTATTCACACTTCCCAGCCCAGGTTGCTTGCTAGGTTTATTGGTATCATCGGCCTGAATCTTGTATACAGGATCACCTGACACAGCTCAAACAGGTGAACGAGAATGACTGTTACTTGAGGTAAGCAAGGAGGGAATCACGGTGTTACATCATAAGACTCAGGTGTTAGATCAATAAGCTAAAGTCTCGGGCGCTATCCTGGGACCACAGCTCGCCTCACACTGCTCTCCACAGAGATAATATAAATTTTCATGGCCTTTGAGAAATGCTTAGGCTTGAGACCATGAGAGTACACAGAAGAGCTAAGTGGTATCAAAATCTAATATTTAAGTTCCTTTTTTGGCCAGTAGGCACTTGAGCTAGGTTGGACCTGAATCAATTCCTCCTTCTCCTCTTCTTCCTCCTCTTTGTCTTCCTCCTTTTGGTTTAGAAAAACAAAACTCTATTTTATTTTTTTTTTGGTCATTTTCGAGACAGGGTTTCCCTGTAGCCCCAGCTATCCTGGAATGCACTCTGTAGACCAGGCCAGCTTTAGACTCCCAAAGATCCGCCCGCCTCTGCCTCCTCCCTGCCAACTCGGTCACTACGGAACTCATAGGTAAGCAAGTGTAGATAGACGTGCACACCACGTCCGGCTAAAAACTCTATTTCAGCAGCACCCTATTACACACTGGCTGCATTGATAACCAAGCCATCTGCATTCTTTGTCTATGAGTTGGTACCTTCTACATGGTGAAATAAATATCATATTTATCAATTTTTACCTAGCTTCTTTCTTCTTTTTTTTTTTTTCTTTCTTTCTTTTCTTTTTTTTTTTTTTTTTTTTTTTTTATATTTTTTTTTTTTTTNGAAAACACAGGGTCTCCCTGTAGCCCCCAAGTCTGTCCTGGAAATCTACTCTGTAGACCACTGCATCTGCGGCACTCCTACGATCACAAAGATCTGCTTGCCTCTGTCTCCCGAGTGCTAGGATGAAGGCATGTGCCACCATGCCTGTTGTAGTGACTGATTGCTAAAGGGTTCCTGGATGACATTGGCAGACTGTAAATAATGTTCATCTTTTCAACTGGAATGGACAAAAGTCTTCACCAATTGCAAACTTCTTTTTGAAGAAGTCTATCAGACAGTTTGCTGATCCTAATTGTTATCCAGAATAAGAGCTAACATATAGGGTAGCACTGGTACTTGAGAGACCTAAAGATGGATTCCTTTTTGTAGGAGATAAAATGACATCCATAAGCTGTGAGCTAAAAGAGTTTTCAAGTTCATTTAACATTTCAGTCATTTAACAAACATTGAACAAGCATTTGCCATGCTTGGTAATCAGGGCCCTGGGACTACAACAGAAGACAGAGGAGATCCTTGACCAAGCAGAGTCCCATTTTTTTCCTAATTTCAAGTAAGATTTGCCATGACATCTATTGATAGCTGAACAGCAAGTAAAGCTTATTAGTAATTCCAGAAAAGTAAATTAGCTGTACTTGATTGTTTGATGTTTGCATTTGCAAAGTTTCAGGATTTTTATGTCCTTAGAGTCATACTTCATTTGTAGTTTAAAAATTATTATTGATTATTTGCATGTTCATACATCTTTGAATAGTTAATTTAAGACCTCCGCTCCCCTAGCTGCACCTCCTGTATTCCGGCCCGACCAGGTTTCATGTTGCGATTTGAGCTTCAAGTTTTTGTATCTCTCAGAATGGTCCCTCGTTTGACTTCATCCCCATTGAAATCCAATTTCTTTTTTAGAATTTCAAGTTTTTGTTCTAAGATTTACATAATATGTTAACAGTTTACTTTTCCTTGTTTGCTATGTGAATTCTATTACTATGTTCTTGTAACCTTATTATCTTTATATTCTTTTAAGATTATAGTTTCCGTAATTTTATAGTATCCAAACTCTGGTATTCATATACATATACCTTAACAGAAAAGATGGAGTCCTGAAATAAGCTATGGGTTAATTCCAAACACACATTTGGGATTCATATTAGCAGTATTTGCATGCAGGCAAACAAAGAATATAACTTAAACATTCCATCAGCAAGTTGCTGTAATGTTTTAATGTGCTTTCAAAGGGATTGATTCTTTCATCCATAAGTCTTAAGAAATTGGGAAAATAGAGACTGAAACCCAAGTTAACTAGCAAATATTGTAATAGGAGCTTATATTAGTAATGATAAAGGAAACAGAATGCAGATGGTATTTGACTAAATATATAAAAGTGTTGGTGCTAGGATCCACATAATGAGGGACAACAATACACCAATCTGGGTTTCCGTGAGACTGTATGTTACCGACTGCTGAAGCATTACATAAACAGCCTCTAGTTCCATCTATTTTAACTTAGTCACTAGTGCGTGATGAGTCAACTATAACTAAGACTTCCAAAGAAGTTCCATATCAAGAAGAATCTTGACATGTGTTAAAGGGCCAGTAGACGTTGGATCTTGCAATTATAGCTTCTCTAAAATCTTGAGGGGTAAAGAGTGAGGGTCAGTTCTCAGCTCCAGTCCCTTATCACTCAAGCCCTAGGAGAACAGTGCCCCTTTTGAGCCCCAACAATTTTGTAGCTAGGTTAGCACTAGTGTGTTTATTTAATTTCTTTTGTTGATCAACAATACCATGCAACCATTCATCATATACAATTCTCGTCATCATCATCTTGTGTTTGTACCATCATGCATGTGTGAGGTGAAGAGGATACTTTTGTTACAGAGGTTCCCGCTCCTTTCATTTTAATCTCTCTTTAATTAATGTTTATAATGTTCTTGCCTGCTGATATGTAAAGTGTACAGCCATAGCTGTGTGATGCGCCATGGAGGAGGAACAGAGAGGACACACTTCAGGAGGATCCCCCAGATAGAAGTTATGGACAGTTTACATTGCTATGAGAGCCACGAAGAAGGCTAGTGAAAAATAAAGGTAGCCTTGAATGGTAAAAATTATTAAAACTATTGAAGGTTTCTTCAAGTTTGCATTATTGTGTCTTGTAGTAGAAAATACAGCAAGAGGCAACCATAGATTATGATGTTCACGATCAAATCTCAATCATGGCAAAAGCCATGGAACAAAATTGCCCTTAGGGAGAGATCCATGGTTTATAGGAATGGCCAAGGTTTTACATTGTTTTTTCTAATATCACAATGATAAGTTGATATTGTCATATTAATCTTGGATGTGCAAAGTGCTTTTTCGTCTGGATCTGTGATATGAGAAGTGGCTTAGTAATACTGAAGAAGAAAGGGCAAATAGTGCCGACTCACTTCTGCCCCTTTAGAACCCAAGAAGTCCGGAGAGCTAGGAAAAAGTGACTGCAGAATAGAGTCTTGTCCTTATGATAGTGATAAGCCTCTGATGCCACAGATTTTAACTCTGGCTTCTGCCAGAATCACCTGACAGCATTTCAAAATTACCAAGATGCCCAGCACTTTATGATTTAAATACCAATTTAATTTGTCATGCAGTGTTAAAAAGTTCCCTTAGAACGTGTAATTTTGGGGGGGAAGGGTAATTTGAGACAGAGTCTCCCCTTTATGTCCCAGCGTGGCCTGGAGCTCGCTATGTAGACTAGGCTGGCCTTAAACTACAATGAGATTCCGCCTGCCTCTGCCTCAAGTGCTAGGGATAGACGTCGCGCCAACCATGCTGGCAAGAAATGGGATATTTTTTTTTGTCATACTTTAGTTTTATGTAAAGCAAGACATTTGTAACAGCTTTTCTAACATTTTAAAATTGAGGATGCATCTTTCCTTTCAGATGTGAAACTAGAAAAAAATTTTTTAAATAAACAAAATACGTATAGGGAGAAGTTAATAGCAGAGAAGTGTTATATTCCAGATAAAGTCCCACAGCGCTCTGCTTGGTCTCACTGTTGAGTGTGCCATGGCTCAGGTCACTCATTAGGAGAGAAGTTGATCTTTTTTTATTTTTTTTAAATTTGTATTTTTCTTCTATTTATTATTTGTGTATGATATTTGCAAGCGTGTCGCACTGTTGTGGTTTGTGCACTTCGTGTCTGTGCAATTCCGTGGAGGTCAAAGATGGGTGTCGGATTTCTCTCGTGGATGTCTGGATGTTCTCTCGCTGGAATCAGGAGTTATGATCTATGAGGTTCTTTAGCCGCAGTGTGCTGCTGGGCGATGACGTCCTGGTCCTTGTGCGAAGTGAGCAGTTTCGGCTACACTCCTAACCGCGCATGAGTGATTTTAGGAGGGCCCGTCGTCTCTCAGCCCGACGAAGTTGATTCTTAGAACGGCAAGGTGCCATTAAACATCACAATTACATGCCAAGGAGAAGCTATGCTGTCAAAAGGCCCACTTAACTCACCCAGACATCTCAAACCCACCCTTTGTTGACCTTCTATACCCATTTTGTGTTTGTTGTTTTGTTTTTTTAAAACTTTTTTTCTTTTTTATTAAACATAATAAGAGTTATGAGACAGAGTACCACCTTCGACAGTTCTCGAATATTCCCAGCTCGACTTTAGATCTTTCTGTGGTTACACGTTGTAAATGCTACCAATCATAGAGACACAGTGTACACCTTTGAGCCCAATATACAGAGAAAGGAGGAAAAAGCTAGATTCCATGCACTACTACACAGGGTCCCAGCACCCCAGCTCCAGCAGAGCCTGCTCAACACTGTGGTATTCAAAATCACTTTTGGGGAAACAACTGAGCTAGAGTACAATGGGAATAAGGATCTCCACTTTTTCCACTCTCTGTTCTAAATTCATTTTGAATCCTGTGAGGACCAAAGCTGACCTCACATTTTAGCTTGGTCAGCTCCCTCTTGGCTTAAGAGTTCAATCCAGAGATTTTAAAAAAAAAAGAACAAAGCATGAAAGGCATGGCAATAGACAAATCAATCCTTAATTAGTGAGCGATTTAACTTCTGCCAAAAAAGCATACAGTTAAATGGTTAAATGAGAATGAAAGGTCCAGACCTAGGTTAACAATAGAACATTAGAGTCAGAGCAGGTGAAATACACATAATAAGAAACTGATTGATCTGTAAACCAAGACCCCATCAATCAGAAGGAGGAGACACATGACGATGTTGGAAACCCCCTAACTGGAATAAAGCTAAGGGAATTGGGTCACTCGTGCCGAGCCCGTGCCGCTCCCAGTCCCAATGGGAGTGGTGCTCAGGCTCCGAGACGCGTCTGCTGCTTATTTATTCTGTCTGAGTTGTTGGTATGTTGTGGCTCTTTCTGCTATGCTTGTAATTAATTGTGTAACCTCGATTAAACTTAATCTCAACTATTTGTACCCCCCGCACCTTTCTTGTATCAGTGTGCAGATTGAGCCTAACAATCCCTTCTTGCCTCAAGAACTGTGGGATCAACACCACCACCATGCTCTATGGGAATGTGTAATTTTGAACCAAAGTTGAGAAGCCAGTGCTTTTTGGGATTAACAGGAACTTGAAACTTGGCTCACGCAGGAGGCTAACTTATAGGTTGGTTAAAGTCAGTGGCTCTTTGTAGGTGATTTTACTGCATTTTAAATCTGAATGGATAAGTCTATGATGAGAGAAGTCCCAATTTACTTCTTTCAACATCACTGGTGGTTAAGTACAGGGAAGAGTCAATTCTGCTGTTGAAAGTTTTGTCCGAAACGTCTCCAGCTCTTCTGCAAGTTGCTTGCCCTTCTACACAGGTGCTAAACTAATCAATTTTGATTTGGGGGGGAACTAGAAAGAGTGAGTGGTCTTGTAGATTTATTATGTTTGAATATAAAAGCACATTTCACTGTATAATCTGGTTTTATATAAACAAAAGGCTTAACCAAGTGTGGTGGTAGCATGCCTTAATCAGCTAGGGCCAGGCAGGAGAACTGCGATCTGTAATGATGTGGAGGCCATGGTCTACCATAGCAAGTTCAGGCCAGGCTGGGGTTGCAGGGAAACCCTGTCATAAGATTAAAATAAAAAATAAATTGGCTTAATCACACAGGCTCACACAACACACCGACTGATTATAGTGTATTACCTATATTAATGTATAATTATTATTATGATGTGGTTTTGAGAGTACAATTCATAAAATGAAGCTTAGCATATCTCTAGCTTGATTTTAGGGTTTTTTTTTTTTTTTTGAGATGAGTCTATTGTAGAGTGTACATACCAGCGAGGCAGTGGGCGAGCTTAACCTTCCTTGCCTACCCATGGGAACAGACTATTACGTGTGCTATGGAAGCAACAGTGAGTCAGTGGTTTGGGCCATTGATCAAGCCTGTATATGTCTTCCAAGAAGATATGAATTTTTATTATACATTAATAGTGAGTTATGCAGGAACTCACATTTACCCTGGCTATTTCACCCAACTCCTCTGGGTCTGTGGTGTTGACTCCACGCGTTATTCGCCCATCGTCCTTGTCGGACCTGACTGCCTCCGGCTGGCCCGGAGGAGGTTCCTACAGTCTATGTACTTTCTAGGTATCCTCAAGACTAGTTAATACCACGACTGGCCATAAACTCCAATCCTGGTAATTAAGTGTCCTGAGTGTGGGGAGTATGCGGATAGAGCATCACTACATACAAGCAAACTTAGCGGTGTTGAGATGCCCTATGGATCGAATTTGGGTTGTGGGGTTGTTATTTTTGGTTATTTTAAATGAGATTATGTTTCTTCACCACAGTATTATGGAAATGACATATACTATCTTTTGTCCCTCAGCCTCAGGAAATCCATTTTTTGTTGGGGGGTGTCTTTTCTAGAAACAAGGTCAACCTGTAGCTCCCATCTGTCCCTGGAGCTCACTCTGTAGACCCAGGCTAGCCTTGTGAACTCTACAAAAGACCTGCCTCATGCCTCCGCAAGTGCACCGACCCATGCCCGGCTTGAAATCCATCATTTCTAAACATAGCATCCAACAGTGAGATGTGACTAGCTGAACACCTTTGCATACATATTACTGAGTAATAATTTCCCAAGGGGGATGATTACAGATGCTCCTGCTCCTGAGTGGAAAGGTTTTCTGAATGGTGTGTCGGGCAGACACTGGGATCCCCTCCCGGCCTTTTCCCTCCACAGGGCCCGAGAAGCTGAAACAATGCTGGCCATACTCGTGGCTGTTCTGCACTTTAGAGCGAGACAGCTCAGTATTTCTGACTCAAGCATGATTCAAGTGTACACCTATCTTCCCACCCCTCCTCACAGTGTTATGAGTCTTTGAGAAAAGATATTTTTAAAGCAAGAAAGTTCAAGTTGAGAGAGACTAGGTGCCCACTCTGTTTTATCTGAATGACTGCAATAAATGACACTCCTCGTGTCCTTGACTGCTGCCATCTCTGCTTTGAGTCGACCTGAGTTTACAGCTGTGCACTCTCTCAGGACAGGACCTTGGCCTCACACTGGGGACTCACATCAGTCGCCAACTCCTTTTTCACACCTCGATTTTCTGATCCTCTTAGGAAGCCGTGGCACTACGCAAGAGAGGACAAGATTCCAAGCTTCGATATAAGTACAACAAACTGGATTAGAATCCACCAGGAAGGACTTGGGGGGGATGGGTTCCTTGGTAGAGCGCTTGCCATGCAAGTGTCAGAACCTGAGTTAAAATCGTTTAGATTCATGTAAAAAGCCAGACACTCTCACACGTGTATGTATCGGTAAACCTGGTGCTCTCTATCACAAGATGGGAGGTGAATAGAAGCGGGATTCTCAATAAATTTAGGGCAGGCTTGCCTGGCCTATACCATAATGCGAGCAGCCGGGTGCCCTGAGGTGGAGCAGTAGTGGTATTTAACACTCAAATAATAATAATTACCTAAACCCCAACTACTAAATAGATTGTCTTTCTTTTCCCTTCCTTTCTTCTTCTCTCTCTCTCTCTCTCTCGTCTCTCCTGTCTTCTCTCTCCCCTCTCCTTTCCTTGCCTTCCTTTCCCCCTTTCTATTTTTTGGTCTTTTTGAGACAGGGTCTCCCTGTAGCCCCGCTTGTCTGGGAATTCAACTGTAGACGCACAGAGCTGGGCCTGAACTCACAAAGATCACCGCCTGCCTCTGCCTCCCAAGTGCTAAGGATTAAACAGGCATGCGCTTTACACGTCCCAGCTCCTTCCCCTTTTTTAAAAAAACAATTGGTTTTAATTTTAATCTTGCAATAACAGTTCATTAAAGGTTAACCATTCAGAGAAAGAATGTTTTTGGGCAAATTCTGACATCCTTACCATTCATCTTATTACCAAATAAGTCCTTTGCCATGCGAGAGAAATATACATTGCAAATGGATCAGACATTTTTTAAGTAATTTTAAAAAATCTTTTCCAGATATTGTTATGTAGCAATTTCCACACAGCGAGTTACTTATAAAATATGTTACATGTTAACTTCCTGACAGCAAAACATGGACAACCAGATTTCCTTTGATAATTCAAAGGACAGAGTTGGCATTTTTCTCCTAAAGTATTCTGAGCCTTCTAGAGGAGCTTCTATAGTGTCAAATTTAACTTCTTTTGTGGTATAATTATATAACATTTAAAAATTAAACCAAAAATTAGACTCTGCTTGGGGAAAATACTCATTTTTATTTATCTTATGCAGCATGTAAATTCTCACCTCCGAGTGTTTGCAGATAACTCTCAAGAAAAGCGTTCTGGATAAACACCAAAACCTACATCAACCTAAGTTCCCTTTGCATATTAACATTTAATTTTATTTTTAATATTTTCTTTAATTTTTTATTTTATTTAATTCTTGTAATGTGTATGAATGTACTGTCTGCAATATAGGTCTGTGCACCCGTGTCGTGCATGCCATGGAGGTCAGAGAGTGGGTCAGATCAGATCCCCTTGGAAACTGGAGTTAAAGACGGTTCCTCAGCTGCCATGTGGGGTGCTGGGGAATCGAAACCGGGTCCTCTGCAAAGAGTAATAGGAAGCTCTTAACCACTAGGATCTCTCCAGCCCCAACATTTAATTGTTTAAAAAATATTTTTTTAGTTTATTTTAATTTTATGTGTATGAAAATGGTAACTGTCTGCATGTAGGTCTGTGCACCATGTCCGTGCAATGCTGCGAGGTCAAGAAAGAGGGTGTCGATTCCCTGGAACTGTGAGCTAAAGACGGTTTCTCTCTCTTTTTTAATTTTTTTTGCGGCTCTGTTAGCCCTCAGCCTTTAACTGCTTTGTGGGCCAACATGTGGGTGCTGGGAATCGAACCCGGGTCCCCTCTGCAAGAGCGGTCAAGTGTCTTAACTGCTGATTCCAATCTCTCCAGCTCCCCCCAAAAATAAAGTTTTCATAAAGAGAGGGGAAGCTCTAACATTTTATCCTACAAAGCCATTTGTAAAATTTGGAATATGGTAAGTGAAAACCACAAAATTAGATAAGGCAATTCCAAAACTATTGTTTTCCATCTTTAGCTGAAGAGCCATTGGCAATATATCTTTTCAATGACATAAACCCCAAATATTCCTGTGAGATAATTATAAGCAATATTTTAAGAGCTAAATACACATAAAATTTGGTCTGTAGTGTTACTGGCCAGCACAGACATGGAATATTGTCTGCCAGCCCAGAAACTTCTATTTGATAAGACTACATTAGAGCCCGGTGTGGTGGCACACACCTTTAATCCTAGCACTTGGGAGGCAGAGGCAGGTGGATCTTCATGAGTTCAAGGCCAGCCTGGTCTACATAGCAAGTTCCAGGACAGCTGGGGCTACAGGGAGACCCTGTCTTGAAAAGACCAAAAAAAAAAAAAAAGACTACGTTAGAAATGAAATTCTATGAGTACAGGGGTCCTCTGTGTGTTCGCAGTCCTCAACACCCACAGAAACCACAAGATAGGGGTTCTTGGGCTAGCTTAGGGGCATAGCTTAGTTGTTGGGTATCTGTCTAGTATGCACAGGCCCCAGGCTTAATGCCCAATATTAGAAAATGAGGTGTTCCACAAACATGAAAGAAATGACCAAAGTCAACAGAGTAGAGAAGTCTAAACACTGTGGCTTGGCAGCTCAAAGGGATGTTTATATAGGGTGTTTGGTTTTGTTCATGGTGGATGCTGTATGCATGTGCCTAAGGGAAGAAGGGTGTGAACATATACAGGTACTCTCCCAAAGTGGCACCTTCCTTACCTAACAAACTAGGGTCCATGGGCCAGCAAGACATCGTCTGGATGGCTTGTTATTAACACTGCACACAAAAAATTCACGTTTTGGTTTGTAGAATCTGACTTAATTTTCCAGTGTGGATTCTGATGCGCATGCCCTCTAGAAGTAGAGGCTAGAGGTCCTTCCCTGTTTAGCAAGCTTCATAGTAGGTGCCTAAGGCCCCAAAACCTCAGGAAATTCAGTAAAATGAGGCAGAGGTGATTTCCAAAATTGCCCAAGGGAAAAGTAAGTACAGCATCAAAAATAGCAACAGCTTTTAATGTCCATTTTCCATAAGCCCTGAGCAAAGCTGTTTGGTCATTAAGACGAACCAGTGGTGGGTGCATGGGGATGGGTGGGCACGGCCAAGAAAAGGAGTTTATTTCAACTTAAGACAAACCAAACCAGTTTTCAAACACACACACACACACACACACACACACACACACACGGGTAAGAGAAAGCAAACGTACTCTAATAAGGTAGAAAGTCAGTGTCATTCAGCTAAAATATTAGAAAAAGTAACATAATCTCATAATTATAGTCATAGACCGAAAGTCATTTATCAACAGATGACACAGCAATAGCTTTGCCACACTAATAGGAAATAGCTTTCCTCATCCTTGACCCCCTAGGTTCCAAACCACCTATTGGAGTCTCAGGTATTTCAAATTCAAGAAGCCCAGAGGGCTGCACAAGTATTACAACCCCTGGGAAAGACTGCCTTAACAGAAACTTTAAAAAATAGCCTATTTTTATAGTTCTTTATAAGAAATGTGACTGGCACCCAAACTCGATGAGGATCAAGCAGATCTAGCCTACAGCTCTAGACTAAGGTCATGTAACAGTTTCAAGTATTGGTCCATATTTTCTCCAAATCCCAGCTGAACATAATTTGAAACAAAATATACATATACAGATAGAACTTTCAGTCTGGGGTAATGGTACCTGCCTGTAGTCTTACTCAGGATACTGAAGAAAGAGGATCACTTGAGCCCAGGTATTTGAAAATAGCCTGGACAACATGGTGATATCCCATAATTTTTGTCTTAAAATTTATAAAAAATAGTGTAATCTCACTGGGCATGGTGGTACATGCCTCTAATCCCAGCACTTGGTAGGCAGAGGCAGGTGGATCTCTAATTTCAAGGCCAGCCTGGTCTACAGAGTGAAATCCAGGCTAGCTGTGGCTATAGGGAGACCCTGTCTCAAGACCAAAAAAAGAAAAAAAGAATATAATCTCTGTATTCAAAGTAAATACTTACTGTATTTCAGTAATTAAGACATTGATTATAAAGTGCAATATTTTATATATTGCATATATAATGCATTTGAACAGTTAAATGATTATTTATTATAAGACTATTTCAAAACTTTAAACATGAAGAAAATTGTATATCCTAGGATGGAGCAAGAACAGCATTATTCTTATCTGGAAGTGCATAAATATAAACCCAGAATTCAAAAGGCTGGGGAGGAGGATCTAGGCCAGCCTATAAATAGTATGTAGGAAGACACTGTCTCAAAAACAAAATAAACAAATAAAACAACCACAACAACAAAAAACCCAGGACAATAACAGAAAAATAGAAAAATATGCAGTAACAAAGTCTTTTTCAGGTACTTATTCAAAGAAAGTATTAAAGTATGGGCATACATTCATAATAGCACATTATTTTTATTTATTTTTATTTATTTATTTATTTATTTTTTATCTGGTTGAGTGTTTTGCTTGCATGCATGTAAGCGCACAACATGCATGCAGTGGCTGCATAGGCCAGAAGTGGGTGTCAGATCCCCTGAATGGAGTTAAGGATGGTTCTGAGCTACCACATGGGTGCTGGGAACCGAACCCGGGTCCTCTGCAAGAGCAGTCAGTGTTCTTGACTGCTGTTCCATCTTTCCAGCACCATGTAACGCATTCTTTCTTTTTTTTACTTCTTATTTGTATGAGTGTACTGTCTGCGTGTAGGTAAGAGCACCTGTGTGTGGCACCATGTCCAGCTAACCTTTTTATTTATTTTTATTTTTTTATTATAATTGTATGTGTATGAGTGTACTGTCTGCATGTAAGTAGGTGTACCCATGTCATGCAATGCTGCGGAGGTCAGAAGAGGGCGTTGGATTCCCCTGGAACTGGAGTTAAAGATGGTTTTTAGCCACCATGTGAGTGCTGGGAATTGAACCTGGGTCCTCTGCAGGAGTAGTTGGTGCTCTTAACCGCTGAGCCATCTCTCCAGCCCAGCACATTCTTAAAACTATTTTTGTTTCATTCTCATTTGAAATGAAGGGGTTGTGTCAAACATCTTGCACAAATATAAACACCTGTGCCTGTCGGGTCAGTGTCTTTGAGTCACGCATGACCGCCTTCCACACTCTGTCCTTCCCTTCTTGGCTCAGCTCCAGGACTTGCTTCCTGCCTGCAGGCTCTGCTCCCGCAAGAAGGGGGGAGGGGAAACCGCCGGAGATCACTTGTAGAATGAACTCACACACGCGTGGAGAGCCGGGGAAGATAGGAACTCCGTTTATTTTCTGTCAGTGAGCTCTATATATTTGAGGCTACAGTGCTTTGGGCAAGGAAGTGGGGAGCAGGCAGAAGGGAGGGGTGAGCCAACTTGGTTCTAATGGGAGGGGGCTGCAGAACTCCGGTTTGTGCAACAGGTAACTAGAGGTGTGACATTCTGCTCAATGCCTCAAGGGAAGGGGCCTGGAAGTTTGCGGAGATAGGGCCTAAGCAAGAATCATTGTAATATCCTGAATCTTCCAGGTACAGATAACTCTGGAAGCCCACAGAGATATCAGAAAACTGGAGATCTCCCGGGACAGGGCTTATAATTTCTCGCTTCAAGCCACACACAAAGTTCCATTCCCACATGTGCCTTTCTCATTTTTTGGACTTCATGTCACTTTCATTTCTAGAATGAAAGACAAGATGACATGAAAAAAGCCCATGCTGCGTGCCTTGGCGTGAACCTAGAACACACAATCACATCTTGAGGCATGATCTCCTGCGTGTTCTCATAAATATACAAAATCAAACAATTCATTAGCATTCTCTAATTCAACGTTGTAGCTAAAATAAAGAAATTAATGAACATACTTCCCTATTTCCAAATACTCTTTCATGAAACTACTCTCTCCAATCTCTGGGAGATTATGGATGCTTGATCATTTGCCCAGCAAATCCATTCCACATCCCCATGGTATTGGAGTACTCCCCAACTTCTCATACACAAATGTCTTTTTTGCACATACCCTCCCCCCAAATAAAATATTTCATGAGTCTCCTACCAAACAGGAGTGTCGTAACAGTTCTCACTATAGGAGAACACTTGGAACATTATGAAAGGCTGTGGGAATTCCAGAACTTTTCAAAACTTTTTTTTTTTGTCAAACCTTTTTAACAGTTGCTATATCTAGAAACCTTGATTCCCCAGGAAACACTGAAAATTCACTGAGACTCTGCCTGGAATGGTTTCTTTAGGGACTGTTATGAAGTCACTAAAATATCTTCTCTCAGTCTTAGTCCCTCTTTTCCTGGTGTATCACCAAGGTCACCACTATTAACTAGAGAGAATTCAAGCATCAAGGCATTCAGGAATTCTTGAAGACCTCAGCTGTGGGTTCCACCAAAATATTTCTAGATATTTCTACTGAAGAATGCATCACATTCCTCATTTCAACCACTTTAAAAACTCCATTTCCTGCCACTTTTTGTGCATCTTCCCCTTTATTTTCTTCCTCACAGTCCTTTAGCTCAGAGCTAAAGAACAAACAAAGCCTTCTGGTCCTCGCTCTTTCTCTTTCTTTTTCTCTGGGGTCCCAGAGGTGAGGTGGCTAACTTATACATCACGGGAAATAACAGAGCAGTGAATACTGCGGACCCCAAACAGGTGTACAGAACTACTGGCAAATCAGGATACTGTCCTTGGAGAATTCCTATTACTGCAGGAATAGCCATTTCTCCCAGAGCAGTACCAATTACAAAAAAGGCTGCAGACTTCCCATTTATGGTGGTGTACTGCTCAATCCAAGAAACTCCACTGGGAAATGTGGTTGCCATGGAGGCGCCATACACTGAAGTTGCGATCCAGAGACAAAGCGGGCTCTTGTCAAAAAGCACCAGAAACAAAGATATGAGACCAGGCTGCCCACGTTGCTCAGCACGATCATGGTTCCAGGCCTCAAGCATGCTGCAAAGAAGATGGCCAGGCCCTTGCAGGCTGCAAAGGTCCCCCAGAAGATGGAGTTCAACCCGGCCGCTTCACTCTCTTCCATGCCAACGTGGGTGGTTGCGAATGAGAATACAAAAGAGCCATATGTAATCTCAGCTCCAACGTAAAAAAAGAAGAACAGGAAGAGGAGACAGAGCAGGGCCTTGTGGTATTTAGCTCTTCGAGATGCTTGAACAGATGCTATAGGTTTTTCCTGCTTTGAGCGTTTCTTGCAAAACAGGGCAAAGAGAAAGACAGCAACTACTAGAACGTAAGTGCCGATGGAAGCATAAGTCCACAGCAAATTCGTGTCCTCAGGCGCCGCAAACAGAGAGCCTGGGGCGTCTTCCGAGGATCCATTCAGCATTAGAGGATGAAAGTCAGGCTCTGTGTGGTTTTGGGCAGAGGCTGCTGTGCCCCATGCCAGCTTAGCCAGCAGGGGAGCCAGAAAGGCGCCCAAGGCAAAACTGAAGTGCAAGGCCTGCATATGGGGGGCTCCTTGGTCTCCCCAGAGAGCCAAGATGAGGATGTTCCCACCTGACAATGAAAGATAGGAAAATGGTTATGGTTAAGCACAGTCACTTGGTAAAAGCACTCCGTTACTATGAAAAGGAGGCTATTTTATTATGTGGTAGTTTTGTGATGTTCTAATTTACACCAAACCCATTCTGCAATTGAGGACCTAAACCACCAACTGTCACCAGAAGACTATGCATTACAACAGCTTGTCTTCATATGTGGAAATTATAAGTTAGTAAACTATTTCTCTTGAGCCTGGCACATTAGAAACAATGTATTAAAGAACGGTATTGACCTCACTGGAAGTAATATTGATACATTTATTCATTTGTAATTCTTCTGAGCAGAATGTCATATATGCCAGATGGGCCTTAAACTTGCTATGTAAGCTAAAGCATATCCTTGAACTTCTGATCCTCCTACTTGCACCTCATAAATCCTGGGATTGCAGCCGTAGGCCTCCACATCCATTTTATGTACTTTGGTGGACTGACCCAACATGGCTTCATGCAAACACTAGGCAAACACTCTGCCAACTGAACTATATCCCCAGGCTTGTATGTAATTGTAGACGCATACTAGGCAAAATGTTCTCAACAGTGAGCAAACTACCAAAGCTTCTGGAATTTTCATTTTGGGTGATAATTCCAGTTGAGGAATATTATTATTATTATTATTATTATTTTGATCTTTTTGAGACTTGGTCTCCCTGTAGCCCTAGCTGGCCTGGAACTCACTATGTAGACCAGGCTTGCTGTGAACTCACAGAGATCTGCCTGCCTCTGCCTCTGGAGTGCTGGGATTAAAGGCATGTGCCACCACACCCAGCAGTATTATTTTCTTATGCCTAAAGGAGATGCTAAACAATGTCAGAAACAAGAATGCCCCATTATTCTGGGATGTTTATCATAGGATATGAACAGTTTTCAGCCAGGCATGGTGACACAGGCCTTTAATCCCAAGACTCAGGAGGAGGAGGCACAGGCAGCAGGATCTCTGTGAGTTCAAGGCCAGCCTGGTCTATATAGTGAGTTCTAGACCAGCTGGGGCTACATGAAAATCCTGTCTTAAAATTACAAAAAGAAGAAAAAGAAGGAGGAGGAGGAGGAGGAGGAGGAAGAAGAAGAAGAAGAAGAACAACAACAACAGTTTTCAGAATCTGGCTATGTTGTAAAAAATGAAATATACCCAAATGAAGCTTGAAGTATAAAGTATTTGTTTGATTTATTAAATGCCATTAGACCAAGGAAGCAAGAGATAGGGAGCTGGAGCTGGTGGAACTGGCAAAAAATGAATATCATGTATGTTATTTGCAGAAATAACATACTATTGCTATTGAAAGATAGCAATCATACATGGAGATTATCTGCTGTGGAGACAAGAACTTCTGAGAGAGAAAACCGAAAAAATGAGAACAGGCCGGAGAGATGGCTCAGCAGTTAGGAACACTGGTTGTTCTTACAGAGGACCTGGGTTCAGTTCCAGCTCCCACATGGCAGCTAACAGCCACCCAAAACTCCAGTTCTAGGGGATCTGATGCCCTCTTGTGGCATCTGAGTGCTTGCATTCACTTAGTACATGTAACTTACATATAAGATTTTTTTTTTTTAAAGACAAACCAGGCATGATGGTGCATGCCTTTAATCCCAGCACTCCGGAGGCAGAGGCAGGTGGATCTCTGTGAGTTCTAGGCCAATCTGGTCTATATACAGAGCTCCAGTCCAGCTGGGACTAAAAGGAGACCCTGTCTCAAAAAGAACAACAACAACAAAAAAGATAAGAAGGTGCTCAGCACAGGTTTCTCTAAGTTCAGAATCTGGGGTATATTTTCACTTGATATGCTGCTTTTGTGCTTTTGTTTTTTGCTTTTTTTTTTAAATACTTTTTAAAAATATTTTATTTTTCTCTATGTGTATGAATGTACTGTCTGCATGCAGGTCTGTGCACCCGTGTCATGCAATGTCTCGGAGGTGAGAAGAGTGTGTCGTATTCCCCTGGAACTAGAGTTTTCCTGGAATTGGAGTTTCAGACAGTTCTCAGCTGCCATTTGGGTGCTAGGGATTGAACCCAGGTCCTCTGCAAGAGCAGTCGGGCTCTTAACTGCTAGGCCATCTCTCCAGCCCTGCTTTTGTGCTTTTGAAGCCATAGTGATTCCACCCTTGTTTTGTCCTATTAAATCACTTCTTCATACTACAATAACCTAATTCTATCCCAAAATGAAAGCCTGCTTACTTGCATTATATTACCTACAGAATAGGAGTCCTTCCCTGTTTGGATAACCCAACAATCTCTCATAAAAAGTGAAATCCTCAAAGTTCACTTCATAGTTGAATGTTCAAAAATTGGTGCCATTACTGGCAAAGAGGGGAGCTACTAGAAGTGTGACTCCGACTGGATGAACCCAAGCCGTTTAGTAGCAAGACAAGGGCCAGCACACTTCTGTCTACTGTACTGTTCCTGATCCCAGAGAAGACACAGAGGATTCACTAACCTATGTCCACAACACCAGCTGAGGCACCAAAGACAGACATCATGACTATCAGTAAGACTGCCTTCTTGCAGAAAGGAATGATATAAAATCCAGCTGTGGTAGCCAACATTGACACACCTGAGAAGAAGGATAATAAAATAAGCTATAAAAACAAATATTCATGGAGCTGGAGAGTTCACTTAGCAGTTAAGAGCACTGGTTGCTCTTGCAGAGGACTCAGGTTTGGTTCCCAGCATCTACATGACAGCTAACAACCATCCATAACTCCAGTTCCAGGGGACCTGATGCCCTCCTCTGACCTCCATAGGCATTGCATGACATGGATACACTACTGTTTGGCTATCTTGTAAAAAATCAGATATACCATGCTGAGTGAAGTAACACAGTCCCAGAAAAACAAACACAAATGGTATCCCTCATCTGTGGATGCTAGCACCAATTACCTAATTGTATGGCAAACCGAGCAAGGTCAATGTGATTTGAAAACAACTGTGCTCTTATATTATGAATCCCTTAAAATATAATAAACAAAATTAAAAAATCAGATATACCCAAATGAAGCTTAAAGTAGAAAATATTTGTATTTTATACCTACCTACATGTAGCCAATACACTCATCCACATTAAAAAAAAAGATATTTTTATTTTTATTTTATTTATTTATTTTTATGTGTATGAATGTACTGTCTGCATGTAGGTCTGTGCACCCATGTCATGCAGTGCCGCAGAGGTCAGAAGAGAGCGTTGGATTCCCCTGGAACTGGAGCTAAAGACAGTTCTCAGCCACCATGTGGGTGCTGGGGATCGAACCCAGGTCGTCTGAAAGAGCAGTCAGTGCTCTTAACCTCTAGGCCATCTCTCCAGCCCCCCAAAAAGATATTTTTTAAAAATATTCATCAAGGTCATAGATCAAAGGAACATCATAAAACTTCCAAATGTACAAATTTATGTTGAATTTAAACTGGCTGGTCATGAGTAGATGAGTTACACATTTGCTATATGTGGTGGCTTCATAGAAAACTTTTACAATATTTGTAGATTGTAAATATAAATTACTATGATAGTATAATTCTATCATTACAAATAACTGAGGGGCTGGAGAGATGGCTCAGTGGTTAAGAGCACCAACTGCTCTTGCAGAGGCCCCAGGTTTGATTCCCAGCACCCACAAGGCGACTAAGAACTGTCTTTAACTCCAGTTCCAGGGGAATCTGACACCCTCTTCTGACATCCGTGGCATTGCACAACATGGGTGCACCAACCTACATGCAGACAGTACACTCATACACATAAAAAAAAAACTTATCAGAATAGTAGAATATTCTTTTACTTTGGAGATAATAGTGATTATTTATCCATCAGTAGTTATTCATCTTCCCTCCAAAGGAGCCTTATCACAGGAATTTAAATTGTCTTTAGTCCTGTCAGTTTATTGAGAAAAGCATGTTAAAAGTTTTGCCATCTTTTCAAGGATATAAAAGAGCAGTCTGGGCTCATCACTGACATGGAGCACCCGGGACAAAATGGCAGCCTGCCCACGTCAGCTGTCAGTCACTCTGCAGAAAATGCTTTTATTTTTTATTTTTTTATTTTGTGTGTATTTGTGTATTGCCTGCATGTATGTAAGTGCACTCATGTCATGCAGTGCCCACAGAGTCAGAAGAGGGTGTTAGATGCCCTGGAACTGAAATTATGGATAGTTGTTAGCCGCCATGTGGGTGCTGGGATTCAAACACTTGTATTCTGCAAGAACAGCCAGTATTCTTAACCACTGAGCCATCTCTCCAGCTCCAAGAAAATGCTTTTCATATTTAGGGTCAAGTTGAAAATTCATTCACAAGAGAAGCAATAATCAGTATTTACTTACCCAAAAGTAAAATAGGATTCGTACAGTCAAAAAGAGCTCCACCAATCATAGTACCACCTACAAATCCAGAGGCACAGCCCACAAATATTAGAGAAAGACTGCTGATGTTTTGGTTCACATTTCTTGCCAAATCTTGAAATGTAGGTCCAAGAATAGCAATACTTATTCCCTGAAATTAAAAAAAAAGGCTTTTAACTTACTAATATTATGTCTATTATATATAATACCAAACGTTATAATATATAATTGATTATTAATAATTAATGTTATTAATTATTAATGTAATAATTATTATGTATTATGTTATTAATATTATATCTATTTAAGGGGTAGTCTTTTCCATTACATGAAATGGGAGAGGGAATTACAATGTAATGTAAGGGCTTATTTATTCAAACTAGGAAATGTACAAGAGTATTATTACTAGAGGTATACACCCTTATGATTTTTCTTCTATTTCTACTCAGTTTTTGAAATTTGTTTCATCTGCCTTTTGGTTGCAATTCTGTTTAGATTTTGAATATTTTAAAAAGACTACTCTGGGCCAGGTGTGGTGGTGCATGCCTTTAATCCTAGCACTCAGGAGGCAGAGGCAGGCGGATCTTTTTGAGTTCAAGGCCAGCCTGGTCTACAGAGTGAGTTCCAGGACAGCTGGGGCTATAGGGAGACCCTGTCTTGAAAAAGACCAGAAAAAAAAAAAAAAAAAGACTACTCTGAATTAATCGCTAGTAAAAAGTATTAAATCTATTCTCAAAATATTTTCTTACATTTGAAATATACTCCATTTATGACTAACGTAGGAATTTAGATGCCAAAATTTTTAATTCTCAAACATCAATATATTAGTCAAATTATGTTGAAATAGTAATACTTCTGGCATACATGGGTCCTTTCTCTGAACTACACATACACAATATGTTGGAGATAAGCTGTCTGAATAATGTTTCTAAATTTATATTCTTTTTTTTGGAACAAAGCACAACTTTATTTTCTGACAGGGATTTTTTTCTACTGCTTCATTCTGAATTTTTCTCTCAGACAATGCAGGGGTTTCAGAACTGGATCTCTTGGCCCTTTCTCTTCTTGTCTCTGCCCAGTTCAAAATGCTTGCACCTCTTGGTGGCCGACATCCTCTTGGACCTGCAGTTGGGCTCCACACACTCAAGTCTCAGCACAATCTTCTAGGTGGTTTTGGCCTTCTTTCTGAAAATTGGCTTTGTCTGCCCGCCATAGCCACTCTGCTTATGATCATATCGCCGTTTTCCTTGGGCGTACAGGGAATCCTTGCCCTTCTTATACTGGGTCACTTTGTGAAGCTGATGCTTTCCACACTTCTTACAGAAAGTCCTTCGGGTTTTAGGTACATTAACCATCTTTGCAGTAGAAATGTTTTACACGATGAAATGAGAGATTGGGCATAAGCGATTGCAGCCTCCAGCCGCTGGCGCCGAACAGGAAAGGGCAATTTATATTCTTCTTTAATGAAATTCCAGAGCCATCAGGAAGGGGTATAGAATGTAAGGCTTTTTTTTTTTTAAGCAAATATTTACTGCTCCAAACCAAAGGTATCCCTGTCCAAGCAGCAGGAACACGGGACTGAAAACCAAGGCGTGGTGAGGCCTCCAAGAACACAGACACAATGAAAGAGGCAGAGCACAGGTTCTAACCAAATTCTTCCAAAGGACTTGCAAGGCGGCCTCGCAGTGAGGGCACTCCAAACACCTGCAATAATTTCTTCTCTGTCCTTTACCCATCAAAGTGTTATGGCCTATAATCCCGGCACTTGAGAGGCTGAGGCAGGAGGTGCACCACAAATTCAAGCCCAGTCTGGCCTGTCTAAAAATACTAAAATCTAAGAAACGACTGTGGCTCAGACTGCGATGCAAAGTAACCAGAAACGGACTCTCCAGAGTCGAAAAGTATGAAGTTTATTTAGCAAAAGCACTTCTATTCTTGCACTTTGATAAAGAAATCATGTAAGGATCTGAAGGCTTGATCTAAACAGGATTACAGGTGTGCAGCCGCCAAGCCGGGTTAGGAGACTTGCTCTTGACTCCACCCCTTGATCAACCAACCACCTGTGGGATTCCGAAAGTCCCTTTCCTCTCCGGACCTATTTTTCTGACCCTGCCTTCAGGTCATGTAACGATAGGTACCCGAGGGAGACCCCAAAACCTGAAATATAATGGGCGAGAGAGAAGAGCGAGACTTTGCTAAGGTTGTCAAAGTCTACTTTATTGAGCACAAGCCGTTGTATTTATTTTGCAGAAGGCAAGAAATGGGGAGGGGGTGGGTGAAACAGGGTCTGGCGTCAGAGGAGGGTCTGTTTT
>VZQC01005525.1:1126022-1224317 GCA_009823505.1 Rhizomys pruinosus
AAAAAAAAAAAAAAAAAAGAGAGTTAGGGATGATACCTTAGGCATTAGATCTGAATAAAAGTTCAATCTTTTCTTAAAAAAAAAAAGCACCAAACGGTAGATGACACCAGTGCAGTGGGAGGACCCGGAGAACCCAGAGCCCACCGGGTTCAAGGCTTTTGTCGCCACTGGGGACTACAATGGTCTGGGTGGTAAGTGCTCCAAGGAGGTAGCCACTGCAGAGCCATCATCTTTACCAAGCTTTCCGCTGTCTGTGTGTGGAAAGGCTACTGGGGAAAAAAGATGATCACACTCCACACTGTCCTGTGAGAGGTGACAGGCTCTGTGCCTCATCCCGGCCCCCAGGGGCACTGGATCGTTGCTGCTCCTGTGCCCAAGAAGCTGCTGCTGATGGCTGGTTTTGATAAGTGCTATGCATCAGCCAGGGGCTGCACTGCCATCCTGGGCAACTTCACCCAGGCCACCTTTGATGCTATCTCCAAGGCCTACAGCTACCTGATCCCTGACCTCTGGAGACTGTCTTCACCAAGTCTCTCTGTCCAGAATTCACTGACCATCTTGTGAAAAGATACCAGAGTCTCTATACTGAGGATTCAGGCTCCAGCTGTGGCTTCTACATAGGGTTTTTATATGAGAAAAAAATAAAGTGAATTAAGTCTTATAAAAATTGGCTGCTTTAGAAAAACACAATCCCAAAACCATTAACCTTTCCAGAGGGAGATATCTTACAGGGCCTCTGCTGGTTCTCAAGTGTATCCTTGTGAACCAGTCTATTATCCCATCTTTCTGATGGTAAGAATTTCAAAACTTAGCCACTAAATCTATCCTCATGCCCTACCAGATCTATGAAGATGAAATAGGAACGCAGTGATAAGTGAGCCTTTCCTTGTAGAAAGTACTGGAGATTCTTCTTTCGACACTCATACCTAGAAACTTAAAATATACTGCTTTCTCCTCTTTGTACCAAGGTTTTCTAAGAGGACAACAAAAGCTAAGCTTTGCCCAGAGTCCCTCATATGAGGCCAAGGTCCTGTCCTGAGCAGAGTGCACAGCTGTAAACTCAGGTCACTCAAAGCAGAGATGGCAGCAGTCAAGGACATGAAGAGTGTCATTTATTGCAGTCATTCAGATAAAACAGAGTGGGCACCTAGTCTCTCTCAACTTGAACTTTCTTGCTTTAAAAATATCTTTTCCAAAGACTCATAACACGTGAGGAGGGGTGGGAAGATAGGTGTACACTTGAATCATGCTTGAGTTAGAAATACTGAGCTGTCTCTCTCTAAACTGCAGAACAGCCACGAGTATGGCCAGCATTGTTTCAGCTTCTCGGCCCTGTGGAGGGGAAAGGATCCCAGTATCTGCCTGACACACCATTCAGAAAACCTTTCCACTCAGGAGCAGGAGCATCTGTAATCATCCCCCTTGGGAAATTATTCAAAAGTATACAGACTGAGACATGTAGCTAGGAACTGTTTTATTGGTGGAGTTTTTTTTTTTTTTTATTTCTGTATGTGTATGAATGTACTGTCTGCATGCAAGTTTGTGCACCCGTGTCGTGCAATGCTGCGGAGGTCAGAAGAGGGTCTCGGATTCCCCTGGAACTGGAGTTCTCCTGGAATTGGAGTTACAGACGGTTCTCAGCCGCCATGTGGGTGCTGGGGATCGAACCCGGGTCCTCTGTAAGAGGACCATCTCTCCAGCCATCTCTCCAGCCATCTCTCCAGGCCCCTATTGGTGGAGTTTTAAGTTTAAAATTTATCCTAAAACCCCTGAGGGAAACAGAACCAAGGACAGCACATGTCAGTGTCTTGCCAACAGTGAAGTGAAAACATTCCTCACACCAGAAGATTGAAACACTCAAAATGTAAAATCTGAGGATATTATTAGCTAATTTCTGAAGGAGATATGTCAAGCTCATTTTTATTTTTATTTATTTATTTTTGGCCTTTTTGAGACAGGGTCTCCCTTTTAGTCCCAGCTGGCCTGGAGCTCACTCTGTAGACTAGGCTGGCCTTGAACTCACAGAGATCTGCCTGCCTCTGCCTCCTGAGTGCTGGGATTAACAGCAGCAAGCTCATTTTTAAATGCAAATAACCAATGGCCCAAGAATTTTACCTTAAACCAAGTATTTACATAACATATATAACAATTTACCCAAAGTATTATATAAAACCATATAAACAGTGAAGGCACAAATATCAGTTGTAATAAATCTACAAGACCATACCCACCCTTTAAGGCAAAAACAAATTGATTGGAGCACCTACTGAGAAGGACAAGCAACTTGCAGAAAGTATGGACTTGCTTTTGGTTTTAGCATAATGTCTAGCAACAGGCTTGACTCTTCCCTTTATTTGGCCAAATAGCAGTGATGGTAACAGAGAACAGGGACTCCCTCCTGGCTTGTCTTTCAGAGAGAATGTAACAACATTACCTACAAAGAGCATTACTTGACCAACCTACAGTTAACTTCCTTCAGTTTTCTGCATTCTCAAAGGCACTGGTTCTCATCTTTGGCTGAGCATTCCACTTGCCAGAGGACTTTTAAAAGATTCATATTCAGGGTCCACTGCAGTTCATTGGCATTTAAATGGAAAGGGGCTGGGAATTGGTAATTTTGAAATACTGCCAAGGTGACTGTAAGACAAGCCAAGGTTCAAAGTCATGAAAGCAAGGCCTTATTACTAGCACCCAGGACAAGACTACATTCTGCATCAAGGTTTTCCTGGGACCGCATGTCTGCCACATGTGGGCTGTAAAGGAGTAAAAGCAAATGGAATTTGCCCTACTCATATTTCCATCCAGAGAAAAGTACTTTGTACCTCATGATAAAACACAGTGGTATCTGATTCTGATCTTTAAAAAGCCAATAAAACCTAAAAAGCTTCCCATAAACCTGGACTATATTGAGAGCATTTCTGCAATGGTTTTTGCCATACTGAAGACGAAGTGTGGTCTCTAGGAACAGGATCATGTTTTGCCCCACACACAAAGTGATATAAACTCAGAAACCTTGTTTTTTATATTTTTCTTTTAAATACAAGTATGTTATTACCACCACTCTTCTCTCCTCTGACTGCTTTTGCTCTCTGTCCTAGTTAGCTTTCTATTGTTATGATGAAACATTCTGACCAAAACTAACTTGGGGAGGATAGGGTTTATTTGGCTTACAGCTGTCAAGGCAGGAAGGAACTTGAGCAGGAGCCTGGAGGCAGGAACTGAAGCACAGACCATGCTTACTGCCATGCTCCTCTGGCCTGACAGAGCTCTGCCTGCTGTATTATTATTATTATTATTATTGTTATTATTTATGTATATGAGTGTATTGTCTGCATGTATGTAAGTGCACCCTTTTGTGCAGTGCTCACAGAGGTCAGAAGAGGGTGTCAGACACCCTGGAACTGGGATTATGGATGATTTTGAGCTGCCATCTGGGTTCTGGGAATTGGACCCAGGTCCTCTACAAGAGCAACCAGAGCTCTTAACCACTGAGCCATCTTTTCAGCCCCAGCCTGCTTTCTTATACAACCCAGGACCACTTACCCAGGGGTAGCACCATCCACAGTGGCCTGGGCCCTCTCTCAAGAAAATTCCTCACAGTCATGCCCATAGGCCAGTCCAATAGAGGAAATTCCCCAATTGAGATTCCCTCTTCCCAGGTGTGTCAAGTTGACAACTGAATGGCTCAGCACGATTGACCCTTTCTTAGCTTGATTCACAAACACATCACTATTAAACCACAACCTTGCCAGGCATGGTGGCAATCACCTTTAATCCCAGCACTCAAGAGGCAGAGGCAGGCAGATCTTTGTGAGTTCAAGGCCAGCCTGATCTACATAGTGAGTTACAGGACAGCTGAAACTACAGGGAGACCTTGTCTCAAAAAGACCACCCCCAAAAATGAAAAGCCAAAAGGAGCCAGGGGCTTCCCCCCGCCCAAAAAAAACCTGAGAGACCCCTGAGGACCAGATCTTCAACTGACTTTGAGAAAACAAAACCTTGGTTAATATGGGCTAATTGTGTGGCCTTAAACATCCAAAAGGAAAGTATAACCAGAAATAAATAATTAGTAAGGCCAGAGAAATTGTACTGAGAAATAAAACTAGAGATCTTAGTAAAAAGACAAAAAGTAAAAAAAAAAAAAAAGCACTGTTGTTTTTTTGCCTCTCTTACTGGCAAGTGCAGCTACCCTGTGGCTGCCACTGCTTTTGCCATCCTTAAAAGACATGAGACACAGCTTTTCAACCTTCCAATATGGACTGAAGACCCATGTCTCTCCAAGAATCCTCGAAACCTTCAGTGCCAGATGTGGACTACTGAGACATTCAGCTTGTGGACGGAGCTACTACTGGGGTTTCAGTCTCTTCAGAGTATAGACTGTCATTGTTGTACTACCCAGGCTGTATCATGGAGACCAGTACAAGAAGATCAAGACATGACAGGGTGTTTACTGGACCTCATTTGGTGACCATGGGAAGGGAAGACCCCAGTGTGGAACACAAGGGCAGGACTGATGGTTGTTTGGTCTTGCCAAGGAGGAACCTTCAAACACTTCCTCAAGGAAAACATAACATCTTTCAGCCTAATAAAAAAACAATAATAATAAAAAAGAAATGATAAGCTGAAGATGCTAAAACCTATGATGTCATAATCTTGATACATGTGTGGCATGCATATATACATATTTTGGAGTGATACAAATTGGAAGGAACAAGAACAACAACAACAACAACAACAACAAAAGACTGGGTCAAAGAACTGACTGAAACAGTGAACTTCTGCCAAAAACAGTAAACTTGTGCACTGAAAAAAAATTTTTTTATAGATATTTTCTTAGTATCACAAAGTCCTGGCTAACCTATGAGAAATTGCAATTTTTTCTTCTTCTGAGACAGGGTCTCCTCATAGCCTCAGCTTTCCTGGAACTTGTTCTGTAGACCAGGCTGGCCTTGAACTCACAAAGATCCACCTGCCTCTGCCTCCCAAGTGCTAGGATTAAAAGAGTATGCCACCACGCCCGGCTCTCCCACAGATTCTTAATTCAAACTATCTCACACAAATGGCCCAAATAGAGTCTTTGAGGGACAGAGTCCTTCAGGATTCTCAAAGTTCCCTCTGAAATTTCACAAACTAGGTCTCCACCATCTGCATTTCTCCAAGCTCCCACAGAATAGCTCACTAAGCTCCAAGCACTCAATGGCTTTTCCAGCCCCAAACTCTAAAATCTTTCTATAATCCTCCCAGGTATCAACATGGATAGGTCCTTTGCAGCAATATCCCACTCTCTGATACCAATTTTTGTTCTAGTTTTGTTTTCTGTTGCTGGGATAAATTCTACGACCAAAACCAACTTCGGGAGTGAAGGGATTATTGCATCTTACCCATTCAAGTGACAGTCCATCATTGGGGGAAGCCAGGGCAGGAACTCAAGCAGGGCAGGAACCTGGAGGCAGGAGCTAAAGCAGAGACCATGGAGAACTTCTGCTTACTGGCTTGCTCCTCAGTCTGTGCTCAGCCTGCTTTCTTTACAATCCATGCCACCTGCCCTGGATGGCACTACCAGTGGGCTGGGCCCTACCACATCACTCAACAAGAAAATGCCCATAAGCCAATCCAATAGATGAAATTACTCAGTTGAGGTTCCCTCTTCCCAGGTATGTCATATTGACAACTGAAGTTCAGGCTCATACCTGAAATACCAGCATTCAGGAGGCGGAAGCAGGAAGATTGCCATGAGTTTGAGGCCACTCTGGGCTATTTAGTGAGTACAAGGCTGGCCAGAGCCTGTCTCAAAGTGATAATTTAAGAAAGAGGCAGAAGTTGAAGTCAGAATCTCTATTTAATAATAACTATTACTGCTTAAAGCCCAGGAAAAGCAGTAAATGGAGCAGAGGTATACCACAGAAAGAGCAATAGCCTTTTATCCATCCATCTGCTCCAAAGCTGTTAGAACATTAGCATGAACGGGTTGGTGGCATGTGGTGAATGGGTTGCTGTGAAGAAAGGTTCTGTGTTTTACTTAAGACAAACCAAATGTTTATTCAAAAGCAAATTTATAGACATTAGAGAAGAAAAGTCAAACCAACTATAATTATATTGAAATGAAATGCTATTCAGCAGAAAACTTGGGAGGAGGTAACTAAAATCTTCCTAGTCATTTATAAGGGATAGCTCACACCAGTTTCTCCATACTAGTGGAGTAGCCTTTCTCGTGTCTGATTCTTGGGCCATCAATCCACCTTCTCATCATTAGTTTGGTTTCCCAAGTGTTTCAGACTCAGGGAGGCAGAACCTTGGATGACGGATAATACAAGTGCTCCAATCACTAGACAGACTATGCCTAACTGTAACTTAAATTTGTCAAATGTTTACAGTGCTTAGGATGTAATTACTATTTGACCCTAGTGAAAAGCAAGTCTAGAAATAGTAAGGCCCAGTCTTACTGAGGTAGTAGGGCACCGAAAAGATCAATTTATAGCTCTCCTACATAAGATAGTAGAAGGTACCTACAGATCCCTTTGAATATAATTAGACACAAATTCACTCTATTACTAAAGTAGTAAAACAGAATGTCAGCAACCCAGTCTTAACATAATTACAAATTCACATATTAAAAATATTCATAATGGCACATATTCATGATCAGTTGATCAGTAACAGACTCTTAAAGCCTTTTTTTTTTTTTTTTTTCAGACTCAGGGAGGCAGAACCTTGGATGACGGATAATACAAGTGCTCCAATCACTAGACAGACTATGCCTAACTGTAACTTAAATTTGTCAAATGTTTACAGTGCTTAGGATGTAATTACTATTTGACCCTAGTGAAAAGCAAGTCTAGAAATAGTAAGGCCCAGTCTTACTGAGGTAGTAGGGCACCGAAAAGATCAATTTATAGCTCTCCTACATAAGATAGTAGAAGGTACCTACAGATCCCTTTGAATATAATTAGACACAAATTCACTCTATTACTAAAGTAGTAAAACAGAATGTCAGCAACCCAGTCTTAACATAATTACAAATTCACATATTAAAAATATTCATAATGGCACATATTCATGATCAGTTGATCAGTAACAGACTCTTAAAGCCTTTTTTTTTTTTTTTTTTTTTTTGTCTTTTGAGACCAAGGNGTCTCCCTGTAGCTCTGGCTGTCCTGGAACTTGCTCTGTAGACCAGGCTGGTCTTGAACTCACAAAGATCTGCCTGTCTCTGCCTCCCAAGTTCTAGGATTAAAGGCATGCACCACCACACCCGGCTACACTCTTAAAGCCTTTTATCTCATCTCACTTCTCCATTGAAATGAATTGTTCTAGCTGTTCTAGCAGACATCCTGGACAAACTTGAAAACCTATAGGTGTCTCAATCTGGAAAGCATCTCATTTTTATTTCTAGGATTATATCTCAGCAAATGAGATAGATGAGACCACAGCATAGAACCAGGAAGGAGAATCCCATCTTAAAGACAGGTCTCTTGAACTCTGTTTACGTGTTCTCACAGAAATAAAAAAAAAAAATCAGCCATTAGCATTCTTTAATACAACTGATGAATAAAGTCAAGCCAAATGAAAAGATCTATTCATTTCCAATATGATTATTTCATGAACTATTCTTCCCGACGCCTGGTAGGATAAGGATACCTGATCACTTGCTCAGCAAATCCATTCTCTTCTTCACTGGTATTGCTCTAATTGAATACTATCCAACTTTTCAAACACAAATGACTTCTGTGTATGGAAAGTTGAGGCCATAAAATACTGCCTAATGATCACAAGAACTAAAGAGTACAAGACCACCAGATAACACCCTGGGAGTTATAGATGTTAAATAGAACTTCATTTTCTGTAAGTGTTAGCCACATTCGTCTTCATTTCTGACAAGCTTCTTGGTGTAGTTTCAATATGAAATGACCCCTTATAAGCTCACGTCTTTGAACACTTGGTACCCAGCTGCAGATACTGTTTTGAAAGTTGTGCCATGTTTAGGAGTACAGCTTTTCTGGAGGAAGTGGGTCACTATAGTCAGGGCTTGAGGTTTTTAGAAGGCCACGTTTTCTATCCTCTCTGCTTCCTGTTCTGCCAAGATGTGAAGACGTAAGAAGTCCCAGCTACACACTTCTGCTGCTATGGTGTCTCATGCCACCATGCCTTCCCCTCTGGGACAGACTGCACCCTCAAATTAGAAACCTTCCTTTTAAGTGGCTTCCTGTCAAGTATTTGGTGACAGTCATAAGAAAAGTGACAAAGTATTTCCAGGAGGATTAACAGGACTAACTCAAGAAGGCTGAGAGAAATTGGTAGGGGCATTAACTGTGGGTTCCATCTGAAAGTTTCTAGATATCTGTTGTAAAAGGCCTTATTGCCTCATTCATTTCAACTACTTCAAAATCCATTGTTTCATTTTTCTACATCTTCCCATTCATTCTTTTCTTCATAGGCCAAACTTAGATGCCAAAGTGGTCTGGTGTTCACTCTTGATTTTTTTTTTTAGTTGGCGTTTCAGAGGTGAGGTGGCTACCTTATACATCATAGGAAATAAAACAGCAGTGAATATTGCTGACCCCAAACAGGTGTATAGAACCACTGGCAAATCTGGATACTGTCCTTGAAGAACTCCAATTACTGCAGGAATAGCCATTTCTCCTAGAGTACCACCAATTACAAAAAAGGCTGCAGACTTCCCATTTATGGTGGTGTACTGCTCAATCCAAGAAACTCCACTGGGAAATGTGGTTGACATCGAGGCGCCATACACTGAAGTTGCGATCCAGAGACAAAGCTTGTTCTTGTCAAAAAGCACCAGAAACAAAGATGAGACCAGGCTGCCCACGTTGCTCAGCACGATCATGGTTCCAGGCCTCAAGCATGCTGCAAAGAAGATGGCCAGGCCCCTACAGGCTGCATAGGTCCCCCAGAAGATGGAGTTCAACCCGGCTGCTTCACTCTCTTCCATGCCAACATGGGTAGTTGCGAATGAGAAAATGTAAGAGCCATAGGTACTCTCAGCTCCAACGTAAAAAAAGAAGAACAGGAAGAGGAGACAGAGCAGGGCCTTGTGGTATTTAGCTCTTCGAGATCGCTGAGCAGATGCTGTGGATTTTTTCTGCTTTGAACTTCTCTTATAAAACAGAGCAAAGAGAAAGACAGAAACTATTGAAATATAAGTGCCGATGGAAGCATAAGTCCACAGCAGATTCGTGTCCTCAGGCACTGCAAACAGAGAGCCTGAGGCAGCTTCCGAGGATCCATTCAGCATTAGAGGATGAAAGTCGGGTTCTGTGTGGTTTTGGGCAGAGGCTACTGTGCCCCAAGTCAGCTTAGCCAGCAGGGGAGCCAGAACAGCACCCAAGGCAAAACTGAAGTGCAAGGCCTGCATATGGGGGGCTCCTTTGTCCCCCCAAAGAGACAAGATGAGGACGTTTCCACCTGACAATGAAAGACAGGGAAAATAAGTTAAGCATAATAACAGTACAAATACAGAAACACTGGAACTGGAGAGATGGCTCAGCAGTTCTGAGCACATAATGCCCTTGCAGAGGACTGGAGTTCAGGTCCCAGCACTCACAATGGGCTCCAGGGGGCTGGAGAAATGGTTCACAGGTTAAGAACACTTGCTGTTCTTCCAGAGGAGCAGGGTTTGATTCCCAGCACACACATGAAGGCTAACAACTGTCAATAACTCCAGTTCCAGGGGATCCAACACCCTCTTCTGGTCTCTGTAGAGAGTGCACCGATGTGGTACAGTTACGTACATGCAGGCAAAACACTCATACACATAAAATTAAGATGACAATTAAAAAAAATAATGAAATTAAAAATCAGAAAATGCTTCATTACCATCAGAAACCTAATGAGTATGTATTACACGGTAACATAACACTATGGATGTGGTATGTTATCAAACCTTGGCCCTGAGTCAATTCTGTCATTGAAGAACTCTAATTCACTACCAAGAACTATGCAGTAATGTCTCATACTCGGATATGAAATCCTACAAGATGGTGAAGAGCTACCTTCTAGAGTCAGGCATACTGGCAAAGATCTTACAAGGCTGTGCAAATGCCACACTGGGAGTAGTATTTACTCAGATTTTTGTTACATATATATGGGTATATATATAGATTTATTGCATATATGTGTAATAAATTATATATATATATATATATTACTCAGATTTTTGTTACATATATATGGGTATATATATAGATTTATTGCATATATGTGTAATAAATTATATATATATATATATTAGCAAATTTTAATCACCAGATAATGGCCAAATGAACAAAGTTTTCTGTACATGGAACTGACAGCCATGGGAAAATTATCTGTGAACAAAACAGATGTAAGACACCCTGTTAGGTACCTAAATGTTCCTGTTACAAGAAACAGAAAATCTTTTAAAATCTACATTCACACTGTCAAAGCAGCTACAAGGTGAAAAACCAGAAGTGTGAAATTTGTGGCTCTTTTTAAAAAAATCAGATAATCTATAAGTCCTCATTATTATTTTACAACTAAATGAAGCATGATTTATAAAGTATTCCCACCTTTAGTGAAATACCATTAGAGAAAGGAAGGGAGGGACGGAAAGTTAGTATTAGGGGTAAACAAATATCATGCATATTATTTAACAAGTGTCCAAAAACATGACAACCTATGGCAACTTTTGAGAGGAAATGATTGGAAAAGAAACACAAGAAAAGTAGTGTACAAAGCTCTCTGAGCCCAAAAGGGTCCATTTCAAGTTGGATGGTTGTTTCTATGCTTTTAGAGACTAATTTGGGAATCCAGCCTTATTTCATCCCAATAAGCCATAATTCTTCTTAGCCTAATATGATCAAATTCAATCTAAAAATGAAATCCTATTAACATACACTGTAATTACCCACAGAATGGGAGTCCTTTAACATTTGGATAGCACAAATCACCTTTCACAGAAAAAAAACATCCTTTAGTTTACTTCATCATTCTCTTTAAAAACTGGGCCCCTGAAAGGCAAGAGGCATAGATGCCAAAAGCCTGGGTTTACCAGAGTGAACCTGTACTCATCTCAATGAGACCATGTCATTTCACAAGTGCTGCAAGTGACAGTTTAATTACACCTACATTCCCCCAGAGAAGACCCTGGGAGTCACTAACCTGTATCCAGAATGCCAAATGAAACACCAAACACAGATACCATGGTAATCAGTAAGACTGCTGTCTTACAAAAGGGAGTAAGATACAGACCAACTGTGGTAGCCAACATTGACACCCCTGCAAAAAAGGGTAAGAATGTCAGTTGTTTTTTTTTTTCTTATCTTTTCAAGACAGGGTCTCCCTGTAGCCCCAGCTGTCCTGGAACTCGCTCTGTATACCAGGCTGGCCTTGAACTCACAAAGATCCGCCTGCCTCTGCCTCCCAAGTGCTAGGATTAAAGGCTTGCTCCACCATGCCCGGCTAGAATGTCAGTTATAAAGACAGTCAACAAGCATACAAACAAAAATGAAAGGCCAAGTTAAAGCTGAGTAATCTTGAGAATACAGAATTGGAACATCCACAATGGGTTATATCATATAAGCCTTATATAATGTTTATGGCTTATAAAATACAAATAACTGCCAGGCATGGTGGTGCACGCCTTTAATCCCAGCACTCGGGAGACAGAGGCAGGCAGATCTCTGTGAGTTCAAGCCAGCCTGCTGGGACTAAAGGGAGACCCTGTCTCAAAAATACCAAAAAAAAAAAAAATACAAATAACTATGGTATGAGTACATGACTAATAAACTATAAATAAGAACAAAAACTTCTTAGCAAGTAAGGCAGACCAAGAACTATTTATGCTTGATATTTATGAACTGAAAGGGATTTTCAGATAACGAAATAACAAAAAGGATAAAAGAAAGTACAGTTAGTATAGAAGTTTGTCATGACATTTCAAATATAGACTGAGGAGACAGCTCAGCCAGTAAAGTGCTTGCTGTGCAAGCATGAAGACCTGATTCTTTGAACAGAACCATGTTTAAAAACAAAAATCCAGGCACACCCATGATCCCATGTGCTGACGGGCAGACACCTAAGGATGCCTGGGGTTGCTAGCCAGCCAGCCCAACCCATTTGGTGGATTCCAGGAAAGGAGGAGTAGGCAAAAAGGCCTGATGACAGAAGTTTGATCCCCAAGACCCATAGGTTGGAAGGATGGAACCAAGTCCCGCAAGTTGACCTCTGACCTCCACATGCAACAAGTGTGAGGTATGGCTGTGTGTTGTGTAATAACATCACAAAAAAAAAATAAATTCTTTTTTTTTTTTTTTTGGTCTTTTTGAGACGGGTTCCCTGTAGTCCCAGCTGTCCTGGGAGCTCACTCTGTAGACCAGCTGGCCTTGAACTCACAATTTCTCTGCCTCCTGGAGTGCTAGGATTAAGGGTGCGCGCCCCACGCCCGCTCCCAAATAAATAAATTCTTTTTTTTTTTTTCTTTTTTTTTTTTTTTCTTTTTTTTTTTTATTAATTTTATTTATTTCTGTATTGTCGAATGTATTGTCTGCATGCAAGTCTGTGCACCCGTGTCGTGCAATGCCGCGGAGGTCAGAAGGGGCGTCGATTCCCCTGGAACTGGAGTTCTCCTGGAATTGGAGCTTCAGACGTGTTCTCGGCCGCACATGTGGGTGCTGGGGAGCGCCATGTGGTGGTGGATTAACGGGTCCTCTGCAAGAGCGGTCGGCGCTCTTAACGCTAGGCATCTCTCCAGCCCCCAAAATAAATAAAATTCTTTACAAAATTAAGGTGGTAAGCGGGACGTGGTGTGCTTGCCTTTAATCCTAGCACTTCGGCGAGGCAGCGGCAGGGGATCTTTGTGAGTTCAAGGCCAGCCTGGTCTACAGAGTAAGTACCAGGACAGCTGGGGCTACAGGGAGACCCTGTCTCAAAAAGACCAAAAAATAAAAAAATAAATAAATAAATAAATAAATAAATAAATAAATAAATAAAATAAATAAAATAAAAATTAAAATAAAATAAAAAATAAGGTGGAGAGTGACTGTGGGAATCTGATCGCTGACATGGAGCCTATCTCAGTTCACCACCATCCTCAGCCCTTCATGTTCAACCCAGAGTCCACAGTGCCTAGCTAGGTTTTAGTAGCCATTCTGACTCCCGTGGCCCTGGGAACCCTGCCCTATACCCAGGTAAGCAGAGCTTTATGGATAACCAGTATGTGACCCTGGAGTGGAGCCTAAATGACAGTGGCTCAGGATTGCTGATCCATATGCCTGAGAACTAGTAAGTTTCCAGACTCGGTATGGATTCCTGCAGCTGTCAAGGTAAAAGCAGGAACCTCGGAGGCCCAGCTGCCAGGGAGGAAGCAAACACTTTCCAGTTCTGTTGTCAGCCACCTGCAAGCTGTGCTTTTCATATCTACAGACAAGCTGTAAATTCACTGACAGGCACAGAAGAGCAAAAGTTGATGTTTACTTACCTAAAAGTAAAAACTGATTCATATAGTCGAAAAGAATGCCGCCAATCACAGAGCCACTCAAATATCCAAAGGCACGACCCACAAATATTGCAGAAAGATTGCTGATATTTTGATTCACATTTCTTGCCAGATCTTGAAATGTTGGTCCCAGTATGGCAACAGTCATCCCCTGAAATGTAAAAAGATGAAAGCTTTATTTACAAACAACATGCAGATGTGTACAAATAAGACAAAGTCTAAGCCAAATAAATCACCGCTCCTGTACATTGCTTCCTTGCCCTGTCTATAAATATTTTCTTTCCATACTGCTGCTGGGTGGGGTCATCTTTACCTCATTGGCTCTGGGAGATGCCCAACTCATGATCTGTGTCTTTGCTCACATAATGTTCTCGCTAAATTAAACATTTTAGCATCAGATGTATGATTGGAACGAAACCTCCAGTGATTATTATATCAGCACAAAATAATCAAGAGTTTAGATCTAATAATTCACCAGACAGTATCCAATTAGAGCACTCTGGTTTATTTTCAAAAATATAAGATGTCTGGGACTCCAGGAATCTGGGAGTCCACTTTCTGAAAACAACTGCTAACTTTATTCACAAAAATTATGGGTCCAGGATTTGTGTATTCCATAGAAAATGAGTTACTAAGATCACCACAGACATAGAGAGGGCAGAATTGGGGAACCTTACTCAGAACATAGAACTTACTTAGATCAAATTGTTCACTTGGGAGGGGCAATTGAAAAGGATCCAAAGCATCATAAGGACAGTGGGATGTGTTATTTAATTGGTACACAGAGACATCCAAAAGAGTAAATGAATGATTACTTGCACAGGCCATAGAAAAAAAAAAGCATGTCTTTTCTACAAATATTAAAGTCTGTAGTCACCTAGGGAAAAAATTTTGTCCTATTGGTCAGAAAATAACTTGGCTCAAATCTATATAGGGTTCTTTTTGGGTTTTACAATGCAGGGGATTGAGCTCAAGACTTTAAACATGCCAAGAATAGCCTACCACTAAGCTACATTCCCATACCATGGACCTACATATGCTTTAATAGGTCAGTGACTCTTGGATTATTTGTATACCTACATATGCTCTAATAAGTCAGTGACTCTTGGACTATTATACCTGGCACATGCTCAAACTTTTAAAATGAAAGGTTTAACAGCTATTACTGTTCATATGTTGATATATTTCTGGATGTATCTGTATATGTTTAAAATTTTTATTTATTTAATTGTTTTGGAGACAGGGTCTCCCTGTAGCCCCAGCTGGCCTGGAGCTCACTAGGTAGACCAAGCTGTCCTCCATCTCACAGAGATCTGCCTGACTCTACTTTCTAAGTGCTGGAATTAAAGGCATGTGCCACCACACCTAGCAGACCTTTTTTCCAAAAAAATTTTTATGTGTATGAGTTTTATGCCTGCATGTGTGTAAGTGCATCTGTATCATGCAATGCCTACAGAGAACAGAAGAGCGTGTCAGATCCCCCAGAACTGGGGTTACAGACAGTCAGTAGGTGTGGGAACCAAATGTGGGTCCTCTGCAAGAGCAGACAGTGCTTTTAACCACTGAGCCATCTCTAAAGCCCCTGTTGTATCATTTTAACTTAATCCTTAAGGCACACCACATTTGAGCTATTTCCCAGATTTCTCAGGAACACATTTAGTGCTCCCAACCACTGAACCATCTCTCTAGCCCCCCTCCCCCAGTTTTTTGATTTATTTATATTTATTTTATGTGTATGGGTGTTTTGTCTGCATGAATATATGTGCACCCACAGTGCCCAGAAGAGAGTGTCAGGGCCACCCGAAGGAACTGGAGTTACAGATGGTTGTTAGCCACCATGTGGGAGCTGGGAACCAAACCTAGGCAGGCAGGTCCACTGCAATAGCAATCAGTGCTCTTAACAACCAAGCCATCCCTCTAGCCCCAACATAAGAGAACTTTAAGAAAATAGTACTTTACAAATGAAGTCTCTCAAAATAATAAATATAATTCCCCAAACATTATGAAAACTGTTTGGAAATTTTCTAAAAATCAAACATTAATAATAAAAAATTGGGGCTGGAGAGATGGCCTAGCGGTTAAGAGCACCGACTGCTCTTGCAGAGGACCAGGGTTCGATTCCCAGCACCCACATGGTGGCTGAGAACCGTCTATAACTCCAGTTCCAGGGGAATCTGACACCCTCTTCTGACCTCCTCGGCATTGTACGACACAGGTGCACCAACCTACACGCAGACAGTACATTCATACACATACAAGAATAAAAAAATAAAAAAAAGAGGAAGCTCAATATAGAGCAAAGTTGAAAAAAATAATAAAAAGTTGACTGTCAAACTAGAATTTTGTTTTCTCTACTAAAAAACAGAGTTTTGGGGCTGGAGAGATGGCTCAGTGGTTAAGAGCACTGGCTGCTCTTGTGGAGGACCTGGGTTCCCTCACCCCAGTTCTAAGGGATCCGACACCCTCTTCAGACCTCCACAGTCGTTGCATGACACGGGTTCACCTACCTACATGCAAGCAACATACTCATACACATAAAATAAAATTTAAAAGAAATTCTATTTAAAAAAAGAAACAATGGGGGCTGGAGAGATAGCCTAGCGGTTAAGAGCACTGACTGCTCTTGCAGAGGACCCGGGTTCGATCCCCAGCACCCACATGGCGGCTAAGAACCGTCTATTAACTCCAATTCCAGGAGAACTCCAGTTCCAGGGGAATCTGAGACCCTCTTCTGACCTCCGCGGCATTGCCCGACACGGGTGCACAAACCTACATGCGGACAGTACATTCATACACATACAAAAATAAATAAAATTAAATTTAAAAAAATTTTAAAAAGAAACAAACAAACAAACAAACAAAAAAAAACCACAGAGTTTTCTTGGCATATTGGATGGCACTCAACAGGAAATTGTAAAGGGTTTTTGTCATTGTTGTTGTTCCATTTGAAGTAGTCACCCAGGGCTGGCTGTTTTATCAAGATAATTTTCCATGCTTTATATTGTATTTATGAAGTTGTTTAATCGCTTAAGGAAACTGAGCCCTCTATATTAAAAGATTTAAGTAAAAAAAATCAAAATTATGTGGTTTTTTTTTTTGTTGTTGTTTGTTTGTTTGTTTTTGGTATTTACTTAAGTGCTGATATCATTCTGGATAAATGAAAGGCTATCTCAGAGATCTGCTTGTCTCTGCCTCCCAAATGCAGGAACTAAAGGTATGCACCACCATGCCAGGCAAACTTCTACTATTTTTAATGGAATTTTTCAAATTAAATTGGGCCTTTTCTCAACCTTGAATTAGACCATTTTGGGGGGGTATTTTTGATATGGGGCCTCCCTGTAGCCCCAGGTGGCCTGGAACTTGCTATATAGATCATGCTGGCCTTGAACTCACAGAGATCCAACTGCCTCTGCCTTTGCCTCCTGAGTGCTGGGATTAAAGGCATGCACCACCACACCCAGCTCAATATTGGGGTTTTCCAGAGAGAAACTTGGAATATTTCAAAAAGATATTTCTTTAGAAAAACTAACTGGACCTGTTTGATAAAGAACATGGGAACCCTGGTCAAATAAATAATGTTAAAATTTCTTTGAGCTATATTTATATGGGTATGTAACTGATGTTTCAGAAATCATATGAAATTCATATAAATGTAACAGTGCTATCACACCATCAGTCATTGTTAGCTTTAAATGTTGCATTCAAAGCCTGGCCCAATGTCCCACATGTGTAGCACTGAGTAATCAGGAGACTGGGGGAAGAGGATCAATTTAGCCTGGGAGTTCTGGCCAACATGGACAACATAGCAAGATCCATCTCATTAAAATAAAAGTTGTGTGCAACAGAAATAGCCAACTTTTTGTCAAATGTTTTACTATTACAATGAATTTTCATCAGAGTTTTAATCATGGCCATTTTAAGCTTTGTCACTGACAGTTGTTCACTCTGGTTGAGGACAATTGTGGAAAGATTCTAAGGACAAAATTCTGGTAATTTTAAGGACATTCCATTGGAATGGATAAAAGCCCTCATAATTCTAGTGACGAGACAAAATGGCATATAAATATCAAGTAGTTGTTAAACCCAGTATCAGTCACAAGAATTAATAGAAAGGAAATGACTTGGCCGATTTTCATGCTAAGTCGGCCAGTAGTAAAGCTGTCAGGCTAGGTAGCTACAGTGAGCCCGCAAGCCTGATCCAAGTCAATTTCGTGTCATAACCTATTCAATAAACAGTTTTAGACACTTGAAGTGTAAAAACAGAACTGGTGTTTAGGAGAAGGTTAGTCCATTGCTAAGCAGGGCTCAGGGAGAGCTTGGATGGCTCCCTCGTGTTTGCTGAGTCTTTAAAGCTTCCAGTATGAAAAGTTCTGCACTCTATTCTTATCCCCGAATAGGACACCTAGATCAAACTCTTAACTCCCAAGGGATGGTTGAGAAGAGAGGGTGGATGACCACAAGGAAACAGCTTTCCAGAGAGCTGGGCATTTAGTCATATAAAGACAGCATTCGAAAGTCCCATGCAAGCTGAACCAGACAGAATCCCAGCACAGACTCGGGGGGGCGGGGGGAGTGGTTGAGAAGCCCCAACCCAACCTAAGGGAATTTTGGCAACCGCCTACTGCTGGTGGGAGGAGGGGCAGTCTCTTACAGGGATGGGACCCTTGCAGGGAAGAGGTGGTCTCTTACAGGGAAGGGACCCTTGCAGGGAAGAGGTGGTCTCTTACAGGGATGGGACCCTTGCAGGGAAGAGGTGGTCTCTTACAGGGAAGGGACCCTTAGTAGGTTAACCAGGCTCCAGTGGATGGACCTACACTGAAGGACATTTAGGGACACAAATTGGACTCTCCAGGCCTTATTATGTATACTACATTAAATTGGGCAGGGGGCACTATGGGGAAGAGTGACTAGGGGAGGGACCTAAATACATCAAATTCTATTGTATGAAAATTGCAAAATTCTATTAAAAATGTAAAAAAAAGCTCTCATTGTGGAAAAGGTAAAATGATCCAAATGATAACAAAATACTGATGGGCAGCTCTTCTAAGGAAATTACACAAATGACTTAGAGCCCAGGTCTGGCTTATCAAAGCCATCGCTTTGGTAAGGTAATAAAATCCTCAAGTGATACTGTAGCAACTCCTGCAGGTGGATTTCACTCACTGTGCTGATTATCTAGGTGGAAGCTTTCCTATGTAGAAAAGCTGTTTCTGTAACAGCAGCTAGTTATTATAAACTGCTTTCCTCAGGATCATTCCCAGAGAAATCTCCAGCAATGCAGGACTCGTGTCACCGCACAGGAATATAATATAAGGCATCCTGGACACATTTGCATTAAGTCAAACTCTCGAATGGACTGGATTGCTTTTTGCTTTAGTCACTGGTAATTCCAATGGATGGACACTGGAGTCACTCCACTGGAGGGCAGACACTGAGCCCTTGTGAAACAGTCACTACAAAGCTGCAGCCCTCATGCTAAAACCTTGAGTATCTCTCACTCCAATCAACTCTGACAAGACTCAGCAGCCGAGGCTTTAATGCATTGCACTAAAGTCTCTTCCAGTAGGTAAAAGAAGCCCTCAGATGAACACTGGCTGACAATGACCTGAACGTTCATAATCCCACCCACGAAGAGCTGGTCTTTTGGAAACAGCCATTAAATGACTACAACTGATTCTGTTGCAAGATATCGGATCAGGTTTTTCTAACGGCAAAACATCAGAGCCCTCAGTCCTTGATCAACATCTCTCAATACTCTTGAACCTTGACATCTGTTGGGAACCTTACAATAAATCTGACCAGGAATGTTTCTCCCAAGAAGCGAGGGCATCATAGGTGGGTACAGCATTCCTAAACTCTGGATCAAGACTGGTCTGTCAGCCGGGCGTGGTGGCGCACGCCTTTAATCCCAGCACTCGGGAGGCAGAGGCAGGCGGATCCCTGTGAGTTCAAGGCCAGCTTGGTCTACAGAGCAAGTTCCAGGACAGCTGGGACTACAGGGAGACCCTGTCTCAAAAATACCAAAAAAAAAAAAAAAAAGACTTGTCTGACTCTGTGAAACCTTTCCCTCAATTACCTGCTGTCCTGACTCTTTCCCTTTCCTTACATGAAGTACCTGAACCTAGGAGGCTACAGCAAGAGCTAATACTGTAGCAAACAAAACAAAAAGCCCAGCAACTGCTGGGTTTATCCTGTGCCGTATTCGCAGTCAGTCACTTTGACCCCAAAGAAAGTTCTCCTTGGTATGCTAGGCATCGTGCCCTAAGCTTCCTGGAACTCACTGGAACCACCACCCTGACTTTCTAGTTACTAACCCATTCAGCGAGTATAGGAAACCTGTCTGAGGGATGACTTCAGGAGGCGGATTTGAGTACAAAGGGTTAAGAATTATGTGACCACTAACTCTTGGGAAGTCTCTTTCCACTAAGTGATGGCATGCACGGTTACTGCATGCCATGGGATTACAAAAACACTGGGTGAACGAACTTAACTGACCTCTGCTCAAATGCTACTAGGTAGCCATCTTTTCCAGTCTCCAATGTTGATCTATGGAGAATTTCTCAAGTCAGTTTAGCCTCTGGGCTGGTTTAGAACTTGCTATTTGGCCTGCCTTTGTCTTGCCTTGTGAATAGTTTTCCTGTAAGCTTCCATACTTTCCATAATCAGATACTAAAGTGGCCAATATACAAGATTAGTTCCAACCTTGAAATTAACAAGCAAGTTAGTTTCCACTGAAGAAATTTCCTACTAAGATTCCTGGATGTCCGCTCTAGACAATAGGTGGTGCTATTGCACGGATCTTGAAGCTAACATTTAAGTTTGGGGAAATTTTGTGTCTTATAGTCAGATCTCCCAGGAGTTCAGAAAGGTGGAAGCCACTTTCTGAAAGGTGGATGAGAAATTGATGTTAATCGAAATCAACTCTTAGAACAAAACTTAGCTTCAATTTTTGTCCATGTTGAGGGACTGTGTGTGATACTGGAGGAAAGAGAATGATGTCCCTAACTTTCCCTAGATTCTTTTTTTTTTTTTTTTTTTTTTTTTGTCTTTTTGAGACAGGGTCTCCCCATAGCTCTGGCTGTCCTGGAACTCACTCTGTAGACCAGGCTGGTCTTGAACTCACAGAGATCTGCCTGGCTCTGCCTCCCAAGTGCTAGGATTAAAGGAGAGCACAACCATGCCCGGCCTTAGATTCTTTTACTATTCAAAGAGCAATGAGGCTGAGTGTGGTCACCTGTAATCTCAGCACTTGAGAGGAGGCAGGAGGATAAAGAGTTCAAGGGTATCTATCCTCTGTTTCAGATTGAATTCAAGGCCTGCATAAGTTACATAAGAGCTTGTATTTAAAAAAAAAAAGTGCAGGGCATAGTGGTATGTGCCGTTAATTACAGCACTAAGGAGAAAGGAGGATCTCTGTGAGTTCAAGGCCCCCCTAGTATACATAGTGAGACCCTGTCTGAAAAAAAAAAGAAAGAAGGAAAGAGAATAAAAGGGTAGGGGCAGAGCTGGACATAGCTCCTAGAGAGAGCGTATGAGCTAAATGGACAAAGGCTTGGGTTCAGTCTCTGGCACCAAAAACAAAACAAAACAAAACAAAACTTCAATAAATAAAATGGCTGATGGTGCTGCTACTGAAGAAAGTCTCAGAGGGGAAAAAAAAAAAAAAGCATAGTGTTTATGGGAGCCGCTAACTTGGTTTCCAGGCATCCAAAATGGTGGATGGCAAACCTGGCTATTCTAAGACTTTCTTATCATCTTAGTAAACAAAGTCTGTAGGTTTCCAGAATTTGTACTACCAGATTAATTACAAAAATACTTTAAATCAGTGGATTTTACAATCCACTGTGGTCCTTAGTCTCCTTCACACCCACAAGATTATGATCAATAGCAGTAAATAGAATACTTTAATGATTCTCTGTGTGTGATCTCTGGATTATTTGATTATGCTGTTTGATTCTTGGAGACAGCCATTAAGGACTGTATCAAGTTTCTTAGTATTACTTGTAGTGCATCATATCCTCTCAAGAGTTATAAAGAGAGCTGGTCATGGTGACGCACACCTATAATCCTAGACTTGGGAGGCTAAGAAAGAAGAATAGAGCAACACTTTTTCAAAAGAAAGAAAAAGAAAAGTCATGAATGTTCCTATTCAGCCACCCTTTTAAATGGGAAAACAAGAACATGAAGAAAGCAAAATAATACAATTAATCTGTCCTTGTGAATTGTGATACTACATTTAGAACAAATCAGTCAACTATGGTGATGACAGAAAATGAGTTTCAGTGCTTAAGTTTTCAGTCACTCTCTCAAAATCTGGGAGGCCAATTAAACAGAAAAATAGTCAAATAGTCTCAGTATTTAGGAAATGACAATCTACCTTAACATGTCAATAAACTGCCACTTGGAAGTTCATTCTTGGAACATGTGGCTGAGCAGCCAAGCATACAGCCCCATCTCAGAGAAATAAGCTGTAACCAGTCAAGCTACTTCTGTAAAGCTATCTATAGATACCACCTGCTCAGGTTTCTGGGTGGAGCTTTCTGAACCTCTGCTGCTACACTTGTTGCTAAATTTCTGAATCTTGGGATGGGGGCAAAAAAAATGCTAAAATTAACATATTTAATTTCCTTTAAAAATAGGTGTGGGGCTGGAGAGATGGCTCAGCGGTTGGGGGTGCCAACTGCTCTTGTAGAGGACCAGTGTTCAATTCCCAACATCCACATGGCGGCTAAGAACTGTCTTTAGGCCAGGCATTGACACACACCTTTAATCCCAGCACTCAGGAGGCAGAAGCAGGTGGTGGATCTCTTGAGTTCAAGACCAGCCTGGTCTACAGAGTGAGTTCCAGGCCGCTGGGGCTATAGGGTCTCAAAAAGACAAAAAAGACCCTGTCTCAAAAAAGACCAAAAAGACACACACACACAAGGTGTCAAGCCAGGCATGGTGGTGCAAGCCTTTAATCCCAACACTTGAGAGGCAGAGGCAGGCGGATCTCTGTGAGTTCAAGGCCAGCCTGGTCTACATAGCAAGTTACAGGCCAGCCACGTTACAGAGACCCTGTCTCAAAAAAAAAAAAGTGTCAGACAAAAAACTAAGGGTACTAGTTCAGTTTTAGATGAAATTCCTTGCACCCTAATATTCCTAATTAATTTACATTTCAACAATAATTGAGTCTAATAAAGGCACTATGCACCCCCAGGGCCCAAGTGTGCAGAAAGGAGCCAGAGAGTTGGCTTTCACAAACCTGAAGCCTAGAAAGCACTTAAAGCCCAGCCTAGTGAGTGCTTACCAAGCATCTGAAAAGATCTTTCTCAGATATTTCTTCTACCCCCTATTCTAAAACAATTCTGGTTCAAAGATTTTGAGATGCTAAGTGACCAAAAGCGACAGACAAGGGAACGTTACCTTTCAATTCCAGATTACAGAGTAAGACATGTTCCTCGTTCTACCACTTACTCACATGTCTGACCTAGAAAAAGTCACTTTCCTCCTGCTTGCAAAACCTGGCGGATGGCCGAATTCAGTCGGGCCACCAGGAAATAGAAATGCCAAAAAAGAGGTTTATTGTATGACAATTTATAGTTTAAACAGCAGCGATTACAGACCCCGGTTTGCTGCAATTGTAAAACCTATTAGGACAACTAATTTTGCCTGGACAATAACTCTCTGTGATTAGAACCGTGCCCACGAGCTGGCTGATGAAACTGAAGTGCCCAACGTCACACAAAAGTGCAGACAGCCAAGGTGAGAGTCCATCTGGGAAGGGCAGGTCCCTGCACGATGCTTGCTCAAGCCCCAGCCTGGGAGGGTTGCAACCTCAACTCTCACCAGCCCGAGGAAGGCGGCATACAGGACCACGGTGGTGAACCAGCGCAGCTTGCTCCTGGCCGGGCCTCTCCGCCGGGAGCCCGCCGTCTCCGGCTCATTGTTGGCTGGGGTCTCGCAGTGGAGGAGACGCTGGGCAGCGGCCGCAGTCGCGGACCCACGGAACTCCACTTCCAACTCCAGCTTGGCGGCTCCAGACGAGGTCTTGCAGCTTGCTCGGCTTTTTCCGCAGGGCCCCTGGAGCTCCGAGGTCCGTCATTCCAGCCCTGAGGTTCCTCCCAGTGCCGCCTCCCCCAGGAATCTTCCTGAAGCAGGCCACCGAAAGCTGGACTTCAGAACAGCCCGGGGTTGTAAGAGAAAACATTCACGCCCCATCTTGCACAAGCTTATGCAGATCACGTGATGGGAAAGAACGTTCCAACGAGCTAGGACTGTGTCTCCAGTCGGAAGTCAAAGCGGTTACCTGGGGCTCTCGACAGCCTCATCTCACCTAGCTGAACCCGCAGACACCAGCTGACAGGCACCCCATGGCGGAGAAATTTGGAAGTGCAGCCTCAAACTGAAGAGTTGAAGAGAGAAAATGTGGGTCTGGAAGCCCTCGATCCCAGCATTTGGGGGGTTTAAGAAGGAGGGTGAAAAAAAAAAAAATAGAAGGAGGGTGAGTAGTTGGAGGCCAACATGGGTTACATAGCAAGACCCTATCTCAAAAATAAAGCGAAAAGATGCGAATCCTGACGGTTCCTGCCTCTCTCCAAGCCTATGTGGTGTGTACTAAGTGCAGTCCATCTGCTAAGGGGCTGTAATCGCCCCCATTAGAGCGCCTAGGGAGCCATCTGTAGAGCATCCTCGCCCTGGGAACCCTCCAGCAGGTCCAGGAGAAAAGTGAGTCAAAGCCCAGCATATGCAGTGAGCCAAGGTAAAGGATTTAACAGAAACCACAGAAACAGCTAATGGAACTAGCGTTGCTAGTCAGTAGTGATTGCACTAGGGAGTATTTCCTTCTCCCACGGCTGCTAACATGGCAGCGATTAGTAGAGTCCAGTATGAAATGAAAGCACCCGATATATTAGCAAATGAGAAATTTACCACCAAATTCTGACCAGGAACAAAGATCCAAGTTCCAAATGCTAGTAACAGTGCAAGTTTTGGAGGCAGCTGTGCGGCAAGAGAAGAAAAAAAGCTCTATCCCTGAGCTACTCACTCCCTCAGCCCAAGACATTTTATTTTCAAGACCAGCTTTGTTGATCTTTGTCAACTCTTTTTAAAAACCACCAGTTCTAAAGCTGGGCGTGGTGGCGCACGCCTTTAATCCTAGCACTTGGGAGGCAGAGGCAGGCGGATCTTTGTGAGTTCAAGGCCATCCTGGTCTACACAGTGAGTTCCAGGACAGCTGGGGTTACAGGGAGACCCTGTCTTGAAAAGACCAAAAAATAAAAAAATAAAAATAAATAAAAAATAAAAACCACCAGTTCTAAAATCAGCACTTCATGTTTTGGGCCAATTGAAAGATCTCCTGATTTTCTAGACTTAGAAAGATCTCAAAATGAGTTGACAGTTTTAATAATACTGAATGCTGTTCACCTAAATGAACCCTTGCTTGGAAATGAATTCGTTGCGAGGAGACAAAAAACACATGGTGAAAGACCTGTGTTGCAGGGATGATCCACATCAGGATATCAGCTGGGCATTTCAGATATAGAAAGACTGTCAAGGAACAGCAGATGAAATGACCGCTACACATACAGCTTCATTAAGCCAACAGATTAATAGGAACACAGTCTGGAAAAGGAGGAGGATGGTGTGGGAAAAGGGAAATGATCATATATTCAATTATTTAGCACTGTTGCTGTTTAATAGCTGACTTTCTGTTTGCAGCTCTCAAAATGTCTCAACAGCTGCAAACATGAAGCATTTACAAACTTATAAAAAAAGAGAGAGATGTGTGGAACCTTAATGAAGAAATACAGGCCAAGAACAGCAAGATGGAAATTTGCGCCCATTCTCCCGGCCATGTGGGAGCAGAAGAAGTTCAGAGATCTTGAAGTCCTTACACCCTTTTCCAAAATCTTTGACATCTGGTGTTTCTTGGTCTATCATTCATCATTCATTCCACAAATATTTGTTGAAATATATCAGTTAATACAATAATAACAACTCTCTGATTCTTCTTTAGCCCCACTTACAGATAGGAAGATTAAGGAATAAATAGTTCATAAAAACTTGTCCAGCATCAGTTAGCAAATCACTGGCTGTACACTAACAGTTTAACATAGCTCAACTTGGGGGGGGGATTTAAGATTCTGGGATCTATCTCAAGCACTGCTATGTACATGATTCAAAGCTGGTGTTTCCACAATGCGCACTAGTCCTAATTCCTGGAGATAACTCCTGTGCTGTAAAGAATCTCAACAGGGCATTATATCATTGCATAANCACAAAAGAGACTAGGACGGTCCGCCCATGGCCCCCTACCTGCGGCAGAGGTGGCAGATGCCTAGCATAATATTTTCTAGTTCTATCCATTTACCTGCAAATTTCATGATACCATTTTTCTTTACTCCTGCATAGAACTCTATTGTGTAGATGTACCACATTTTCTGTATCCACTCATCAGTTGAGGGACATGGGTTGGTTCCATCTCCTTGCTTCCAATAAACATGCCTGTACATGTATCTCTGCAGTAGGACGAGTCTTGTGGGTATATGCTCAAGAGTGGTATGACTGGTTCAGGTGGTACACTCATTTTGAGTCTTTTATGTGTTATCCACCCTATTTTCCACAGTAGTGGTACAAGTTTACATTCCCACCAGCAGTGGATGTGTGTTCCCCTGTCCCCACAAGCTCTCCAGCATTTGGTATAAATTTGTTTTCTTGATCCTAGCCAATCTTATTGTAGTGAGATGATATCTTAAAGTGGTTTAAATTTGCAATTCCTTAATTATTAATGATGTTAAACACTTTTTACGATTTTTCTCAGCCATTTTTACTTCCTCACTTGTAAAGTCTCTGCTCACCTCTTTACTCCTTCCCTTGAGTGGGTCATTTGTTTTCTTACTCCTTTGGTTTTTGAGGAGGTTTTATATTCTGGAAGTTAATGCTCTGTCAGATGTATCACTGGTGAAGGTTTCTTCCCACTCTGTGGGTTTTCTCTTTATTTAACTGATTGTTTCTTTCTCTCCACAGAAGCTTTTGAGTTTAATGAGGTCCCACTTGTCAATTGCTGACCTTATTTCCTGCACAGCTGCTGTCTGATTTAGAAAGTCTTTTCTTACCCCTATGTCTTGTAGGTGGCTGCCAACTTTTTCTTCTATTTCCTTCAGTGTTTCTGGTTTCACATTGAGGTTTTTGAGCCATTTGGAGTTGACTTTTGTACAGGGTGTGAGGTAGGGATTTAATATTTTTCTACGTATGGTGATTCAGTTTTGCCAACACTATTTGCTGAAGACGCTGCCTTCCCTCCACTGTGTTGGCCCCTTTGTCAAATATTAGGTGGCTGAAATTGTATGAGCTCAAGTTTCGCTCTTCAATTTGTTCTATCAGTCTAGAGGTCTGTTTTTATGCCAGTACTAGGCTGTTTTTATGACAATAGCCCTGTAATATAGTTTGAAGTCTGGTGTAGTGATTCCCCCCCTGTATCGCTCTTTTTGCTCAGGGTTGATTTGGCTCTTCAGGATCTTTTACTTTTCTATATGAATTTAAGGATTCTTATTTCAAGTCATGAAGAAAATCTTGGGGATTTTAATTGAGATTGCATTGAATCTGCATATTAATTTGGGTAGAATGGACATTTTTACTATATTAATTTTTCCAATCCATGAGCATGGGAGGTCTTTCCATCTCCTGATGTCTTCTTCAATCTTCTTCATTAGGGGTTTAAAATTTTTGTTATAGATATCTTTGGTGCCTTTGGTTAGGTTTGTTCCTAGGTATTTAATTGTCTTTTTGAGGCTATTGTGAGTGGGAAGGTCTCCTTATATTCCTTCTTCTGTTGCTTGTTGTTGCTGTAAAGAAAGGCTACTGATTTTTCCGGGTTAATTTTTTATCCAACCACTTTACTGCAAGTCTTTATCATTTCTAGGAGTTTTCTTTTGGGATTTTAGCATCCATTAATTAAACTATCATATTGTCTGAAAAAACGGATAGTTTGACTTCCTCTTTTCCAATTATACTCCTTTAATTTCTCTTTCTTGCCTTATAGCCCTAGCAAGCATTTCAAGCTATTGAAGATGAGTGGTGATAGGGGCCAGGCTTGCTGGGTTCCTGCCTTTAAGGGGAATGCTTCTACCTACTCTCCATTTAGAATGATGTTTGCTTTGGTTTTGTAGTATATGGCTTTGATTATTTTAAGGAATGTTCCCTCCAGTCGAATTCCCTCTAGAACTTTAAACATGAAGGGATGCTGGATTTTGTCAAAGGCTTTTTCCTTTGTCAATTGAGATGATCCTGTGTTTTTTGTCTTTCAGTACATTTATGTGTTTTATGATATTTATTGATTTATGTATTTTGAATTATCGCTGGATCTCTGGTATGAATCCAACTTGATCACAATGGATGATTTTTTTTGTACGGGTCTGTATGTGGTTTGTAAGTATTTTGTTGAGTATTTTTGCATTTATGTTCATTAATGAGAATGGCCTATAGTTTTCTTTTTTGTATCTTTGCCTGGTTTGGGTATTAGGGTAATGCTGAGGTCATAGAAGGAATTTGGGAGATTGTCCTCTGTTTGTGTCCTTCTGAACAGTTTGAGTACTAATGGTTGTATGTCCTCTTTAAATGTTTCATAGAATTCTGCCATGAAACCATCTGGGCCTGGGCTCTTATTTGTTGGAAATTTTTTAATTACATTTCCAATTTTCTCAAGTATCATGGGTCTGTTTATGCTGTCAGTCTCTTCGTGATTAAGCTTTGTTTAACTCCAGGGTTTCAGATATTCATCCATTTCACTTAAGTTTTCACTTAGGTTTTCAAATTTAGTAGAGTATAGATTTTTTGCTGTATTCTGCTATGATTGTCTGGATCTTTTTCTTGTCCATTGTGGTATTTCCTTTTTCCACACAAATTCTATTGGTTTGGAGTTGCTCTTTCTTTCTTTTGGTTAACTGGGCTAGAGGTCTGTCTATCTTGTTTATCCTTTCTTTTTCCTTATTCTTTTCTTTCTTTCTTTATTTTTTATGTTTAGGAGTTCACATTTTTCCCTTTAATTTTATATTACTCTAAAATATGGATATATACTTTTCACCCATATACATTAATTACCATGTCTGGAAGTATGGGGTAAGTTAACTCTAGGGCACATTAAGAGGTTCATTGTATAACATCACAGTTGCTTTCAGAATGAAAGAAATATAACAATAAAATTGCTCAGATTGTCCTTCAATTGGGGGTTTTGGTGATAGCATCCACAAATGAAGGAAACCATTCCCTGTTTGTTTGTTTGGGACTGTGTTACTTCACTTAGCATAATGGCTTGAGTTCCTTCCATTTACCTGCAGAGTTCATGATGTCATCTTTCTTTACCCCTGCATAGAACTCCATGGTGTAGATGTACCACAGTTTTTTATCCACTCATCGGTTGAGGGGCACCTGGGTTGCTTCCAGCTTCTTGCTATTGTGAAGAGGGCTGCAATACACATAATGTTCATGTATCTTTGCAGTAGGATGAGTCTTGTGGGTATATACCCAGGAATGGTATGGCTGGATGAGGTGGTAGGCTCATTTTGAGATTTTAAACGTTCTTCACACTGATTTCCACAGTGGTTGTAAGAGATTACATTCCCACCAGCAGTGGATGAGTGTTCCCCTTTCCCCAGAAGCTTCCCAGCATTTCGCATCTTTTGTTTTCTTGATCTTAGCCAGTCTTATTGGAGTGAGATGATATCTTGGAGTGGTGTTAATTTGTATTTCCTTAATTATTAATGATATTGAACATTCTTTGCGATGTTTTCCAGCCAAATTTACATCCTCACTAGTGAAGTCTCTGCTCAGCTCTTTACTCCATCTTTTGAGTGATTTGTTTTCTGCCTTCTTTGTTTTTTGAGGAGTTTGTATATTTTGGAAGTTAATGCTCTGTCAGATGTATCACTGGTGAAGGTTTCCTCCCACTCTGTGGGTTTTTTTCTTCACTTCTCTGATTGTTTCTTTTGCTCTACAGAAGCTTTTGAGTTTAATGAGGTCCCTCTTGACAATTGTCAACCATATTTCCTGAGCAGCTGCTGTCTGATTCAGAAAGTCTTTTCCTATGCCTATATCTTGTCAGTTGCTGCCAAATTTTTCTTCTACCACCTTTGGAGTTTCAGGATCCACACTCAGGTATTTGATTCATTTGGAGTTGATTTTTGTATAGTGTGAGAGGTAAGAGTTTAATTTTGTTCTTTTACATATTGTGATCCAGTTTTGGCAGCACCATTTGCTGAAGATACTATATTTCCTCCATTGAGCATTTTTGCCCCTTTTATTGAATACAAAGTGGCTGGAATTGTATGAACTCAGGTTTGAATCTTCAATTTTGTTCCATTGGTCAATGGGTCTGTTTTTGTGCCAGTGCCAGGCTTTCTTTTTAATTCTTTGTAGTACAGCTTGAAGTCTAGTAAGGTGATCCCTCCTGTATTACATTTTTCACTCAGGGTTGCTTTAGCTATCTAGGGTCTTTTGTTTTTCCAAATGAATTTAAGGATTTTTTTCCAAGTCTGTGAAGAAACTCATGGAGATTTTAATTGGGATTGCATTGAATTTGTATATTGATTTTGGTAGAATGAACATTTTTAATACATTAGTTTCCAAGCCATGAGAATGGGAAGTTTATCTTTTGATGTCTTCCTCAATCTCCATCTTCAGGGATTTAAAATTTTTTGTTGTAGAGATCTTTGGTGTTTTTGGTTAGGTTTGGCCCCAGGTATTTTATTTTATTTTATTTCTTTGAGTGGGAATGTCTTCTTCAGTTGCTTGTTGTTGGTGTAAAGAAAAGCTACTGATTTTCCTAGGTCAATTTTGTATCCTGCCACTTTACTGAAGCTCTCAATTGTTTCTAGGAGTTTTCTGGTGGAGTTTTTAGCGTCTCTCAGGTAAATTATCATATTATCAGCAAACAGGGATAGTTTGACTTCCTCTTTTCCAATTATTTCCCCTTTAATTTCCTTTTCTTGACTTATTGCCCTTGCAAGCGTTTCAAGCACTATATTGAAGAGGAGTGGTGATAGTTTGCAGCCTTGCCAGTTTCCCACCTTTAAGAGGAATTGTTCTAATTTTTCTTCATTTAGGATGATGCTGGCTGTGAGTTTGTTGTATGTGGGTTTAATTACGTGGAGAATGTTCCCTTCAGTCCAATTCCCTCTAAAACTTTAAACATGAAGGGATGCTGTATTTTCTCAAGGGCTTTCTCTGCATCAATTTTGATGATTGTTTGGTTTTTGTCTTTCAGTCCATTTACATGTTTTATGATATTTATTGATTTACGTATGTTGAACTATCCCTGGCTCTCTGGTATGAATCCAAGTTCATCATGATGGATGATCTTTTTGATCTGGCTCTGTATGCGATTTGCAAGTATTTTGTTTAGGGTTTTTGCATTTGTGTTCATTAGTGACATGGGTCAATAGTTTTCTTTTTTGGTTGTGTCTTTGCCTAGTTTTGATATTAGAGTGATGCTGGCTTCATAGATGGAGTTTGGGATATTACCCTCTGTTGTATCCTTCTGAATAGTTTGAGTAGCAATGTTCATAAGGCCTCTGTAAATGTTGTATATAATTCTGCTGTGAAACCATCTGGGACTGGATTTTTTTAGTTGGGAAGTTTTTTTTTTGTTTGTTTTGTTTTTCTTTTTTTAAAATTACGTCTTCAATTTCCTCAGATGTTTTCAGTCTGTTTAAAACATCAATCTCTTCTTGGTTAAGCTTTGTTGGTTCCCAGGATTTCAGATATTCCTCCATTTCTCTTAGGTTTTTAGACTTAGTAGAGAATAGGTTTTTGAAGTATTCTCATATGTTTGTCCAAATATTTTCTTTATCTGTTGTGATGTTTCCCTCTTTAGAATGAATACTATTAATTTGGAGTTGCTCTTTCTTTCTTTCGGTTAACTGGGCTAGAGGTCTGTCTATCTTGTTTATTCTTTCAAAGAAGTTTCAAAGGAATTTGTGTTTCTGTTCCTCTAGTTCTTTTCAGAGTTTTTCATTCTCCCCATCTAGCTCTTTCCAGAGTTCATCAATGTTCCCTGTTAGATCCTCCCTGAGTTTTTCATTTTCTCCCCTTACTTCTATGATTTGTTCTTTATGTTCTTTGATTTATTTGAATATGTCTATGACTGTCCTTCTAAGGTCCATGTCTTGGTTTCCTTCCAGGGGATCTCATTGTAGAGATCTTTTATAGTACTGTTCAAGTTTGGTGTGGATTTATCATGGGCTTTTCCCATGTCGTTATTTTTTTCATTGTGCCTTTGGCATGTGAGTTTAATTTTTTTTCCTTTGGATTCTGGTGCTAGTCTCAAATATTATTATGGAGGATAGGTTGGTCACACACTGTACTTCCTGCCATTCAGTTCCCCTACGTTGGCTGTAGGACCTAAAATCACTAACACTGTGCCTACTGAATTATATGTACCATAACTCCACCATCTTACTGGATCCTCTGCACCACTGCTCCCTTGCCTGGCACACTATCCCACTTCAATCACGTGGTGGGGCGTGGTGACCGGTGTGGACCCTGAGGCACACCTCCGGGTGTTGGCAGCCCACCTGAGAGTCCTAAGAGTCCACTGGCGTCCTGGACAGCTGGTTTGTGCTTGATATTTAATAAAAGACTTAGGAAGTAACTTCAATGTCCATGAAATATTTTGGTGTTTTTTTTTCATTTTTTAATATAATATTTTATTGATGTTTTGTTTATTTCAGACATCATTTTACAGTTCAATTTAGACATGCTCCTTTCCCTTCCCCCACCCTACCCCACCCCAGTTCATGAATTCTCCCATGTATGTTCAGCATCTTTCTCTGTCTTTTTTTTTTGGTTTTTGTTTTTTTAATTTTTATTTATTTCTGTATGTGTATGAATGTACTGTCTGCATGCAAGTCTGTGCACCTGTGTCGTGCAATGCCGCGGAGGTNGAAAGACAGAGAATGGTTTCCCTCATTTGTGGTTGTTAACACCAAATCCCTCAGACGAAAGGCAAGCTGACAACATTATGGTTATATTTCTGTTTATCTGAAAGTAACTATGTTGTTATAATGTGAATCTCTCAATGGGCTCTAGAATCCATCCACCAATCATTTTCATACTCTGTAATTACTGTATATGTGTGGAGAGTATGTATCCATATGTTAAGATTTTATTTTATTTTTTGTCTTTTTGAGACAGGGTCTCCCTGTAGCTCTGGCTGTCCTGGAACTGGTCTGTAGACCAGGCTGGCCCCAAACCCCACAGAGATCCGCGTGCCTCTGCTTCCCAAGTGCCAGGATTAAAGGTCTGCATGCAAGTCTGTGCACCTGTGTCGTGCAATGCCGCGGAGGTCAGAAGAGGGTTTCGGATTCCCCTGGAACTGGAGCTCTCCTGGAATTGGAGTTTCAGACAGTTCTCAGTCTCCATGTGGGTGCTGGGGATCGAACCCGGGTCCTCTGCAAGAGCGGTTGGCTCTCTTAACTGCTAGGCCATCTCTCCAGCCCCTTTCTCTGTCTTTTTACAGTATTTCTCTGCAAAGGTTTTTTTTTGGGGGGGGTAGAATTTAACTACATCAGTCCATTCTTTGACCCAGTCCTTATGCTGTTGTGGATCCCTCACAACTGTATTGGTCCACAATATGCCTATATAAATGTCATATGTACCAGATTTATGTCCTCCCAGAATAAACTGTATGTTAACTCTGATATATATATTTAGGAGTTCACATTTTTTACCTTTAATTTTATCTTAATCTAATATATAAATATATACATTTTGCAGCAAATGGTGTTGGCAGAACTGGTCACCATATGTAAAAGAACAAAGTTAAACCCCTACCTCTAGCCCTATAATTGATTTTTGCTGGGTAAAGTAACCTGGGTCTGTCGTCATTTAGTACTGGTAATACTTTGGTCCAGGCTCTTCTGGATATCATCCTTTGCACTGAAAAGCAAGCTGTAATTCTGATGGGTGTCCCTTTATATGAAACTTGTTGTTTTTCTCTTTAGGCTTTCAGTAGTCTGCCTTTGTTTTGAGTATCTAGCATTTTTAGTATGATATGGCATGGGGAATTTTTTTAATTTAATTTTAAAAATTTTTTATGTTTAGGAGTTCACATTTTTCCCTTTAATTTCATATTACTCTAATATATTAATACACACCTTCCATACATATACTACAATTACAAAGTCTGAAAATAAGTGGTCAGTTAATTCTAGATCCCAATAATGAATTCACATTATAACAGCATAGTTGCCTTCGGGTAAAATGAAATATAACATTAACTCTTCTCAGCTTGCCTTTCAACTAGGGATTTGGTGCTAGCATCCACAAATGAGGGATACCATTCATCATTGCTTTTTCTGGGACTGTGTTACTTCACTTAGCATTAATGACTTCAAGTTCTGTCCATTTACCTGCAAAGCTTATGATGTCATCTTTCTTTACTGCTGCATAGAATTCCATTGTGTAGATGTTCCACATTTTCTCTATCCACTTGTCAGTTGAGCAATACTTGGGTTGCTTCCAATTCTTTGCTATTGTAAAGAGAACTGTAATAAACATAGATGTGCATGTATCTCTCTGTGTGATGGTTAATCCTGGGTGTCAATTTGACTGGACTAAGGAACAAATAAGAGAAAAAGGGTCTTCTGATTGGGACACCTCAACCCGGATGGCCCACCCCAAATGTGGGCATTACCTTCTGCCAGCAGGCAGTATTTAAGGCCATGGCAGAGGGAGCTGGCCCCTTTTCTCCTGCAGCTTGCCTCTCTCATCTGGTCAGTTTGTCTTGCTGCTGTGATCAACCTTTCAGATCCCAGCATGTACTGAGACCAGCAGATCTCCTGGAATCCATTCGGGCATTCAGCACTAGATTGGGACTACTGAGACATCCAGCCTTGCAGACTGAGCAGTTCCCTGGATTCTCACCCTTTCCAGAGTGGTGCAGCTACTGTTGGACTCCTTGAACTCTGTCACATGAGCAAATCAATAAATTGTATATAGCTATATATTTGTCCTGTTGCTTCTGTTTCTTTAGAGAACCCTGACTAATACAGATTTTGGTACCAGGAGTGGTTCTAGAGAAACAGAATTGAAAGGATGAATTTCTTTAGTGGGCTTGGTAGCCTCTGGAGCCAGCTCTCCAACCCAATGAAGCCTAGAGTTACTGAAGGCTCTCCTGGTGGCATGAAGAGGAATGATAATCCTTGGTGCAGACTATTTGATCTAATTATGAAGATAGATCCATTTGACTCACCTAACTCACCTCTTGTGAGAAGCAAGGAATTTAGCGACTCTATATATAAAACGTTCGAGAAATTGCAGAAAAATCAGGAAAATAATGATGTTGCCTTGTTGCTCCTAGCATGTCTGGATAAACTGTTAGACGAAAATATGGAGCTCGGTGATAAAAATGACCAGCTCCGGATTCGAAACAACAGTTTAAAGGTTTCCAAGTGTGCTCTGGAAGAGAATCTTCTCTCCAGCAGCCAAAGAGCTAAAGCAGCAGAAAATCAAGCTGGAGCCCTTATTATACGGTTGGCTGATTTACAACGCAAATTTAATTCCCAGCCACGAAAAGTGTCAGCAGTTAAAGTGAGAGCACTGGTGGGGAAAGGGTGGAACCCTGAAACTTGGGATGGAGATGTGTGGGAGAACTATGATGATGAGGATTTTGAACCCTCGGATTCTGAGGGATTTTCTTTATCTGAGGAATTAACCTCCCCACCCTCAGCAGAGAATCCACACCCTGCAGATCCCTCCTCCCCACCCTTGCCTGAGGAAATTAATCCCCCCCTCCCAGTGGGAGCTGATGTCCCTCAGGGCCCAACAATTGTTGCCTCTAGACCTATAACCAGATTGAAGTCTAAGCAAGCCCCTCAAGGTGAGATAGAAAGTGTGGTCCACGAGGAGGTGCGATATACCACTAAAGAAATTAATGAGTTTGCTGATTCATTCCGGCAGAAGCCTAAGGAATATGTGTGGGAATGGATTTTAAGGGTGTGGGATAATGGTGGAAGGAATATAAAATTGGATCATACTGAGTTTATCGATATGAGCCCACTGAGTAGAGATTCTAGGTTTAACATGGAAGCTCGAGCAGTTAAAAAAGGTGTTAAAAGTTTATTTGAATGGTTGGCTGATGTATTTATTAAAACATGGCCTACTAACAGCGAGTTAGAGATGCCTGATATTCCTTGGCTTAGTATTGATGAAGGGATTGTGAGGGTCAGGCAGATGGGCATGCTCGAGTGGATTCGAAGTGTAAAACCACATTCTCCACAATATGAGGACCCAGAGGACATGCCACTCACTGAATTTATAAGATGGAAAGTACTGAGAGAGACACCAGAACATTTGAAGAGCTTTGTTTTTGCTCTATTTCTTATGCCAGATCTTACAGTTAGAGAAGTTGTGGCTCGTTTGCATAAATTAAATGTACACGTAGTAGGTCTAACAGGACCTCAGGGTAGGCGTCAGGTGGCAGCACTGAATCGCAGAAGGCCAGATGAGCGTAGTTACAGTAATTATCATAATGGGTGGCAAAGGCAAAACAATACCTATAATGGCATGACCCGAAATGATCTTTGGAACTGGCTAATTAATCATGGTGTTCCCAGGAACCAAATACATAAGAAGCCTACTAAGTTTTTATTTGATCTGTATAAGCAGAAAAGCTCTAGAACGAATGACAGGAAGTCAACATTTGATTTTAGGAGTAGCGAATCCCGCCCAGTTGACCGGTTTCCAGACTTGAGACAGTTCACAGACCCAGAACCCCTTGAATGAAGGGGTGGCCGGGTTCCAGTGAGGAAGGACCTTGTCACAATACCAAAGAGTTATGCTGTTTGCCTTCCTCCTGTCCTTCCCCAGAGGGACCTGAGGCCTTTTACTAGGGTAACTGTACACTGGGGAAAAGGAAATAATCAGACTTTTCGAGGCCTATTGGATACTGGTTCTGAGTTGACACTGATCCCAGGAGACCCTAAAAAGCATTGTGGCCCTCCGGTTAAAGTAGGGGCCTATGGAGGTCAGGTGATAAATGGAGTTTTGGCTGAAGTCCGACTCACGGTGGGCCCAGTGGGTCCCAGAACGCATCCCGTAGTTATTTCCCCAGTCCCAGAATGTATAATTGGGATAGATATAATTAGAAATTGGCAGAATCCCCACATTGGTTCCCTGACCTGTGGAGTGAGGGCTATTATGGTTGGAAAGGCCAAATGGAAACCATTGGTGTTGCCTCTACCAGGGAAAATAGTGAACCAAAAACAGTATCGTATCCCTGGAGGGATTGCAGAGATTAATGCCACTATCAAGGATTTGAAAGATGCAGGGGTGGTGATTCCTACCACATCTCCATTTAACTCTCCAATTTGGCCTGTGCAAAAGACAGATGGATCATGGAGAATGACAGTTGACTATCGAAAACTCAACCAAGTAGTGACACCAATTGCAGCCGCTGTACCAGATGTGGTGTCCTTACTTGAGCAGATTAATATGTCTCCTGGTACCTGGTATGCAGCTATTGATCTGGCCAATGCTTTTTTCTCAATACCGGTTCATAAGGACCACCAGAAGCAATTTGCTTTCAGCTGGCAAGGCCAACAGTATACCTTTACTGTCTTACCTCAGGGGTATGTTAACTCTCCAGCCTTGTGCCATAACTTAGTTAGAAGGGATCTTGATTGCCTGACTCTTCCACAAAATATCACACTGGTCCACTATATTGATGATGTTATGCTGATTGGACCCAGTGAACAGGAGTTAGCAGCTAGTGTAGACTTGTCTGTAAAGCATATGCGCATGAGAGGATGGGAAATAAATCCAACTAAAATTCAAGGGCCATCTACCTCGGTGAAGTTTCTAGGAGTTCAGTGGTGTGGAACATGCAGAGACATTCCTTCTAATGTAGAAAATATGTTGTTGCACCTGGCCCCTCCCTCTACCAAGAAAGAAGCACAATGTTTAGTGGGCCTTTTTGGATTCTGGAGGCAACATATTCCTCATCCGGGTGTGTTACTACGACCCATATATGAGGAGACTCAGAAGGCAGCAAACTTTGAGTGGGGCTTGGAACAGGAAAAGGCTCTCAGTGAGGGCGTCTCTGCCCCTAGGGCCATATGATCCAGCAGACCCAATGGTGCTTGAGGTATCAGTGGCAGATAGAGATGCTGTCTGGAGTCTGTGGCAGGCCCCCATAGGGGAATCACAGTGGAGGCCCTTGGGATTTTGGAGCAAGGCTCTACCTTCATCTGCAAACAACTATTCTCCTTTTGAAAGACAGCTCTTAGCCTGACATTGGGCCTTAGTGGAAACTGAACGTTTGACAAAGGGCCACCAAGTTACCATGTGACCTGAGCTTCCCATCATGAGCTGGGTGTTATCTGACCCACCAGACCATAAAGTAGGACATGTGCAGCAACAGTCCATTGTCAAATGGAAGTGGTACATATGTGACAGGGCCTGGGCAGGCCCTGAAGGCACAAGCAAGTTACATGAAGAAGTTGCCCAAATGCCTATCATTCCCACTGTTGTTACAATGCCTCCTTTGCTTAAGCATGAACCTATGGCTTCATGGGGTTTGCCCAATGATCAGTTGACTGAGGAAGAGAAGACTAGGGTCTGGTTTACTGATGGTTCTGCACATTATGCCAGCACCACCCAGAGGTGGACAGCTGCAGCATTACAGCCTATTTCTGAAACAACCCTAAAGGACACTGGTGAAGGAAAGTATTCACAGTGGGCAGAACTTCAGGCAATGCACATGGTTGTGCATTTTGCCTGGACGGAGAAATGGCCAGAGGTTTGATTATATACTGATTCATGGACTGTAGCCAATGGTTTGGCTGGATGGTCAGGGACTTGGAAGGAGCATGACTGGAAATTGGTGAGAAAGACATTTGGGGAAGAAGTATGTGGATAGAGCTCTCTGAATGGTCAAATGATGTGAAGATACTTGTGTCTCATGTAAATGCTCATCAAAAGATGATCTCAGCAGAGGATGAGTTTAATAATCAAGTAGATCAGATGACTCGTTCTATGGATAGCCTCTTTCTCCAGCTATCCCTGTTGTTGCTCAATGGGCCCATGAACAAAGTGGTCATAGTGGCAGAGATGGAGGCTATGCATGGGCTCGACAGCATGGACTGGACTTCCACTCACCAAGGCTGATCTGGCTACAGCTGCTGCCGAGTGCCAGATTTGCCAACAGCAGAGACCAACATTGAGCCCCTGATATGGTGCTATTCCCCGGGGTGGCCAGCCAGCAACCTGGTGGCAGGTTGTCTACATTGGCCCACTTCCATCATGGAGGGGACAGCGTTTTGTCCTTACAGGAATAGATACTTATTCTGGTTATGGGTTTGCCTTTCTTGCACATAATGCTTCTGTCAAAACTACCATCCAGGTACTTACAGAATGCCTTATCCACCATCATGGTATTCCTCGCAGCATTGCTTCTGACCAAGTAACTCACTTCACAGCCAAAGAAGTGCGACTGTGGGCCCATGGTCATGGTATCCACTGGTCTTACCATGTTTCCCACCACCCAGAAGCAGCTGGCTTGATAGAACAATGGAATGGTCTCTTGAAGACACAGTTACAGTGCCAGTTAGGTAGCAATACCCTGGAGGGCTGGGGCAAGGTTCTCTAGCAAACAGTATATGCTTTGAATCAGCGTCCACTATATGGTACTGTTTCTCCTATAGCCAGAATTCATGGATCCAGGAACCAAGGGGTGGAAGTGGGAATGATTCTACTCACTATCACCCCTAGTGACCCAGTAGGAAAATTTTTGCTTCCTGTACCCATGTCCTTGCGTTCTGCTGGTCTAGATGTTTTGGCTCCAATGGGGGGAGTGCTTTTGCCAGGAGATACAGCAAACATTCCTTTGAACTGGAAGATAAGACTTCCACCTGGCCATGTTGGGCTTCTACTGCCTTTAAGCCAACAGGCTAAGGAAGGAATAACGGTAGTAGGAGGAGTGATTGATCCAGACTACCAGTGGGAAATTGGACTTTTTCTCCACAATGGGGGCAAGGAAGATTATGTCTGCAAGGCAGGAGATGCTGTAGGGCGCCTTCTGGTGCTACCATGTCCTATGATTAAGGTCAATGGAAAACTCCAACAACCCAAACCAGACAGGACAATAAATGGCCCAGACCCTTCAGGGATGAAGGTATGGGTCACTCCTCCAGGGAAAGAGCCAAGACCTGCAGAGGTGCTTGCTGGAGGAAATACAGAATGGGTCTAGAAGAAGGTAGTCAATAATATCAGTGAGGCCAAGGGACCAGTTGCAGAATGTGGATATAATAGATATTAACTTTTGTCCTATTTGGGTTAAGAATGTACATATATATATATATATATATATATATATATATATTCTTAATATACATTCTTAATATACATTATTAATGTACATATATATATGTATATTATATTGTATGTACATTAAGAATGTATAATACACATTCTTAATATACATATATATACATATATATATATATATGTATATTAAGTGGATACTTGTTCCCTTTTGAATGTGCAACTGAGATATGTGTTAAGTGTTGTCATATTTAGGTTATTAGATACTGAAGGACTAAGTTCTTCCCAAGGACATTACCACCTACTCTAAGATACAACGCTTTGCTATTGCACATGAGATACTTATAAGATGTTAGGTGGAATTATGACCCTACCATTGTTTGCAATTGACATTAAAGCATGGCATAAGGAGAGGCTATTTATTGGTTGTCAAGTTGACAAGGGGTGGACTTGTGATGGTTAATCCTGGGTGTCAACTTGACTGGACTAAAGAACAAATAAGAGAAAAAGGGTCTTCTGATTGGACAACCTCAACCCAGATGGCCCACCCCAGATGTGGCCATTACCTTCTGCCAGCAGGCAGTATTTAAGGCCACGGCAGAGGGAGCTGGCCCCTTTTCTCCTGCGGCTTGCCTCTCTCATCTGGTGAGTTTGTCTTGCTGCTGTGATCAACCTTTCAGATCCCAGCATGAACTGAGGCTGGCAGATCTCCTGGAATCCATTCAGGCCTTCAACACTAGATTGGGACTACTGAGGCATCCAGCCTTGCGGACTGAGCAGTTCCCTGGACTCGCGGCCTTTCCAGTGTGGTGCAGCTACTGTTGGACTCCTTGAACTCTGTCACGTGAGCAAATCAATACATTGAATATAGCTATATATTCGTACTGTTCCTTCTGTTTCTTTAGAGAACCCTGACTAATACACTCTGATAGAATGAGTCTTGTGGGTATATACCCAGGAGTGGTATGACTGGTTCAGGAGGTAGGCTCATTTTCAGTTTCTTGAGAGTTTTCCACACTGCTTTCAGTAGTGGTTGTAAAGTTTACACTCCCACCAGCAGTGGATGAGTGTTCCTCTTTCTCCATAACCACTCCGGCGTTTTTTATCCTTTGTTTTCTGGATCATAGCTAGTCTTACTGGAGTAAGATGAAATTTTAAGTTGGTTTTAATTTGCATTTCCTTAATTATTGGTATTTTGAACACTTTTTAAGATTTTTCTCAGCCATCTGGCATGGGGAATTTCTTTTCCAGTCTTGTCGATTTGGTGTTCTATGTGCTTCCTATATTTGTATAGCTATGTCCTTTTCAATTTGGGGACATTTTCTTCTGTAATACCCTTGAAGATCTGCTCAATACCAGTATCCTGGGATTCTTCTCTTTCCTCAATACCTATGATGCAGAGGCTTGGTTTTTTCATGGTGTTCCACATTTCACAATTATTCCATTCTTGTGGTTTTAATTTTTTTTCATAATCTTTGCTTGAGCACTCCATTTGTTCCGTATTGTCTTCCAGTCTTTTTATTCTATTTTCTGCTTCATCCATTCTATTACTGGGGCTTTCTCCCATCCTTTCCTGTTGACTGCATGAGTGTTTGATTTCGTTTTTCATTTCAGCCTGAGTTTTCTTCAGCATTTCCACTTAATTTTGGTGTTTGCCATTCTCATTCTCTCTCTCTCTCTCTCTCTCTCTCTCTCTCTCTCTCTCTCTCTCTCTCCCTCTATAGTTCTTTGATTTGTTTGTCTGAGTGTTCTTCAGATTCCTTGATTTATTTGAGTTCTTCGATCATTTCTATGATAGTTCGTTTCAGATCTGTGTCCTGGGTTACCTCCAGGGAGTTCTCATTGTAGGAGACTTCTATAGGACTGGTAGAATTTGGTCCAGATTTATTATTTGGTGTTCCCATATTGTTGTTTTATTTCAGTGTGCTTTTGGCATGTGGATGTTTTTTGTTGTTTGAATTCTGTTATGAAATTTGACTGTTTCTTCACGGACATGAAGGTTGACTTTGCTTCTTGTCTGCAAGTACCTTTGTTTTCTTCTTATTAGTTATGAAACACTGGTAGATTGTTGGTTAAATATATCATCTGTTGGTCATTTAATCACAAATGGCCACAATCCACATGGTGTTCTTCCTCATAGAACCAGGCTGGCAGCTTCACAAGGCTGTAAGCTTCAGAGTTGTTTCCTGCCAGCAGACTAACAGTTCCTAGGCTGAGCTTCTTGCAAGGAGTGGGGGAGAGGACCACAAGAAGTTACCAAGAGATGAGAAATGAATGAAATGGACTCAAAGAATTGGTCTGGGAGATAGATTTCATTTTATTCATGCCAGCAATGTGTTTATATACTAAATGCTACTGTGCTCTAGGCAAGGAAGTGGGGGCCAGGAGGAAGGGAAGGGTGAGCCATCTTGGCTCCTACTGGGGGGTTGCAGAGCTCCTGTTTGTGCAACCAGTAAACCAGAGGTGTGACATTTGCTTGATAACTTAAGGAAAGGGGTCATCTGTGTCTGGAACTTTGCAGAGATAGGCAAAGCAGGAAATACTGTCTTAGCCTGACCTCATGGAGATAACTCAAGAAGCCCTGGGACACAGTCTGCAGTTCCTTACCTCAAGCCAGATAAAGTTTCATTCCTACAGTAGATGTAGGCTTCAGGTTTTCACTTTTGGTCTTGTACTGTAGGGACCAGACAGGTCTCATCCTTCTAGTCATGAGCTTCTCCAGACATCCAGGAGAGGTAACAATCAGGTCAACTTGAACATCACACCCCTCAATGTGACTCTGTCAGTTTCCCAGGACTTGATGGACAGGGCTGTGAGACCGGGCCTCTTTGCAGTGTGGTCTCAGAACACTGCCTGGTTCAGCATTCCTGTGTTGGTATACCTGGGTTAGACCACCCCACTGGGTGGCCTGGAAACACCACATTCTTTGGCCTGCCTGGGCTGGATCTCCCATCCAGGTGGTCTGTAGTCTTGGGACACTGCATGCTTCAGCATGCCTGTGCAGACATATCTGGGCTGACCTCCCTGTATCTCATTAAATATTTTGTGTTCAATTGGAATTGGTTTGAGACGTTATACTTTCAGTTTATTCAGAAATCTGTGACCTCTTTGAATTCTTTGATCATATAATTATTGATTTTGTGTGTATGTAACTTCAACTAAACATCTTTCATTGGAAGATATTATTAAGTAATTGATGACTAATGGGAAAAACATGATATCTTTGTTTTCCATGGTGCTCATCTTCTTGACCTTGGCCTTTTGCATTTGAATTTAGTTCCTTGCCTGAGCATTTCTTGTACCTTAGATGTGTGAGTGATTGTCATGGATCTCTGGTCTCCTAATGGATCAGTCAGTCATCAAAATTCCCAGCAAGATTCTGCAGAGAATTGAGTGGGAAGGATTTTGAGTCTGTCTGAATCCCTACATTTGCCATCATCACTCTAAAGACAGAGAAGGGACAAAGTCATGGGTCATGCCGAATGCCCAATGTTTTCACTGTATTTTTGTGTCTGTGTATATGAGTTCTATGTATGTATGTGTACATACATGCATGCATGTATCTGTAAATACATAGTTCAGAGGAGGACATTGGATATCTGTTCCAGAACTCTCCAAAAATTTGAAATAGACCACTCACTGAACAAGAAAATTGCCACAAAACTCAGACTAGTCTGGCTGGATGGTGTGCCCCTGAGATGTTTGGGATGTAAACCATCACTGACTGCACTTCCTCTGTGACTCACATCGGTTACTACATTTGTAGGACCCAAAGGGATTGCGATTCAAGGGGCTCAGCCCTGCTCTGGGTCTCTCCAGGCTGGTGAAATGTAATAGGGGTGGCACCTCTTGAAATGTTTGAGGATTGTGACTCTTATACCAGTGCCACAGAATATCAGAATGACCACTGTTTTCCCCAATAGCAAAAACTTTGTACCTTCTGGTTTTCCTACAAGGTAATTTTGATATTTCTCTATAGTCTAGTATTTAATGTGGGAGTGAGATAATGATAAGGACTCCTCCCCTGAGACTTTCTCAAAGGATCAAGACACGGACTGAGACAGTCTTATCTGGGAACCTGTACAACCTTCTGGAACTTGTTGATGAAGTCCTTGTTTCATAAATGTGTCTATGTGTATGCTTGAGCAAATGAATGGGGAATTTATCATATCAATCCTCATTTGTTTCACAATGGACTGCAGACCCCACAGTCCAAACTGTGCATCCAGTAGAGGCTACCATTTTTCATTAGGTCCCAATCAGATGTAATGACTTCCTAGGGCTAAGTGGTGGCAGTTCAGAATCCTCTCACTGCTAAGAAGCACTTAAGTCTCCTGCTGCCATCCAGGGAGTCCTGTCACAGTATAAACGTCCATCCTTATTTATTTCAGCTATTGCCCTGTGTTTCTCCCTGGACCCTTTTTGCCCCCTCAGCATCTGCATCTCCTGTCTTTCCATCTTCCTGTTATTTCCCCTAACTATGCTGTTTGATTCCAGTTTTGACATCAAGGCAGCCACTGTTCTCAATGAGCCTCTGTTTGCCATGTCTGGACCCTAATGATCCCCTCCTTCTTCTATCATGCCCAGCCCCCTCCCCATCCATTTCCTAATCTACCCACCTGCCACCCACTCCCTCCTCTACTTCTCCCCTCCCTTGCCTTCCTCTCAGTTCCTGCCTGCAATCCTGGAATGAGGCAGAATCTAATCTAAACAACCTTCTGCCCTGTCCTCACCCTTAGAGAGCCACTCCAGCCCCAGGGGACAGGCTGAAGGGAACATCTGTTCCTAGTAATCCTAGTCTCATCCAGTCCATTTTGTAGACACCCCTATCCACCTGGGGTGAGAGTCAACAATTGATTTTGACTCTGTTCACCTCTGAGGAATGGCATCATATCAAGGCCAAGACTAATACTTATTTAGCCACTGCTGCTGGGACAGAGGATGAAAGCTGACTGGAACTGGAGAAAAGTCTTCCCTGTATCTGCCATGACTGGATCACTAATTAGTCCACTGGAGCCCAAGAACTGGAAACTTTCCATGGACCATCTAGAGCAAATGAGGAGGAGTAGGCTGGACTTCCACCAATCTATCTAAAAATACCAAAGTTCTTCAGTGGGCTCAAGAAGTCCCTAGAGCATTACTCTGTCCCTTGCAGGAAGTCTTCTGTGCTCCATTTGATCTTCTAGCTCCAGAGAAGGCCCACACTCTAAATTTGGCTTTTGTTACCCAGTCCACTCCATCAAACTAACTCGCCTGGCCATGAGTCTATTCCAAATTCTGGTGAGGGAGAATCTACCTGCCTGTGGCTCAGCCTCTTCTGCCAGGTCAGCCTCCTCACTGAGTACTGCTCTGCCAATTAAAAGGGGCCCAATTAGGGCTACAGATAGCCCCAGTCTCAGAACTTCCCAAGGGCTATGGAGTGACTCAACTAAACCTGTGACCCTGCTGAAGACTTTCCTCCAGTACAAAAAGCTCCTGATCCTTGCAGCCATGGGAGAGTCAGATAATGAATCCTCAAGAGACTGGTATCTCTTTTTCATCTGTATACCAACTCTACTTAACCATTCCCCTGTCTGAAGCTTATTTTCTGTTTTCTCCAGAGACTTGAGCAGGTGAAGGCGCTGTCTCCAGGTATGGATATAAACCACTGCCTCCCATTAGTGGTTCATCATACACTGGTGGTGGTAGTCTGCTGGCCACAGCCACACCCATCCAGACCAACAGCATATGAGCCAAAAGGCCTGACTGGGAATTGAAAAGAAGCAGCGGCCCAGCGAGCTCCCTGTTGAGCTACTCACAGTCCTGCTGATGTCTTTTCCTGTCCCTGTGCTCCCTCTCGGCCCACATACACTCAGGATAAAGAAACTAATGCCAACTCCCAGAGACAAAAAGGGGCTGACAGTAAGGTTGACCCTGCTAAACTCCAGAGTCATTCTTCCCATCAACCGTGGGCGCCCCCTTGTGGACGAACTTCCAAACTGACTGAGGTACTTTCTTCTCAATGTAAGATGTATATTAATGTGAGATGTATATTATTTTTGAAACTGCTTTTGGGGTTTGGGTTACCCTGGCACCTGTCATCTGTAAAGATTTTTCACAGAATATGGCAAGCAGTGTGTTGATATTTCAGTTTCTTTTCCCTGTGCCATTTTCTGGTGGTTTCTTTGAAATGAGCATCTAGTGCTTACTGCTCTCTTATCTCCAAAAGGAGAACACAGATAATGTCTACACTGCGGATGCAGTCATCTGAAATCCATCATACATCCTCTCAAGTTCTCTGGTTGGATGGAGGCCTTTGCTCAAGAGCCTCCTACAAGGAATAATTCCTAGCTTTGTGTTGCCTCTGTCACTTGGCTCAGATTATGAAATTGTCTTCACTTCGTCCGTAGCCCAAATGGTCTGTAAGGCATTTCATTGTGCCCACTTCCCCTGACACCTGAAAAGGTTGAAATTTGAATTGGACCATTCTGTCCACCCTCTCTAAACTTATCTTGCAGACTGGTAAAAACTGACCCAACTTCCTACCCTTGGTCTTCCTTGGGGTTATGTGTGCTCCCAATAAGATGAGATGTGTGCCATATGGGAGGCCAACTGCCCTAATACCTGGATTAAGGGACCCTAGTCTAGAAGAAATTACCAAGTAATCTCTCTTAATGTTTCCCCAGTCTCTCCCACATGTCCAGACTGCAGTTGATTCTAATGTCTCAGACATGCTCCTGATACTCTTCTCTATGCTGGTCACCCTGGAGATCTGGTGTACATCAAATAGTTAGGACATACAGATCAATCATGGATCCCATGTGTACTTTAATATCAGAAACAACAGGAAATCTGCAAGGGCATAGTGACATTAGCACCATGGAAGACAAGGAGTCCTAGCAGACATACTAGAACCTTCCAGTTTGCAGTGTCCCCACAGTACCCTCTACAACAGGTTGTTGTGGGTCACAGAGAACGTGTCAAAAACTTAAGAAGATTGAAATCACATGAAGTATCTTTTCAGACCACAGTAGATTGAAACTAGAAATTAATACAATTAAGTATGGACCTTGTGATCCATCCTGATAAACCTAGATACAGAGGAGGCTGAGAGAGGAGTGTCATGAATTCAAGATCCACATGAAACAGAGAAGCCAAGGCCTGCAGTACTCATTGTAACCCTGTGTCAGAACAAGAAGGTAACTGATGCTGTGGAGGAGGGTCCAAGTTAGAGAGCTTGATTAGCATTTGCCAGGGAAAGACTGTAGACATGGATCATTGCTGGAGAGCTTGCCTTGATACTACAAGTAGGTGTGGCTCAGCCAGAGTGGCTGCCTGGGATTCAACAATGTTCAGCTACAAGTGTCGATGATTGATAAAGACCTTCCCTAGAATCCACAATGAGAGACACAGATGGGGCTCAAGGTTGGAAACCAGAAAAGCATGGAGACAGTCTCTGTTCCTAACCTACTGAGAGTGTTCATGATGAATGAATGCGAGACATTCACAAACACTAGCTCTTCATCTATGTGATGTCTACATCAAGTATTTTTTTTGTTATTTCTACATTGTTGCTGTGATGGATATTAATGGGCTCTCAAATGTTAAACAGCAAAAGCTTCTGTACATCAAAAGAAACAATCAAGGAAGTGAAGAGAAATCCCACAGAGTGGGAGGAAACCTTCACTGCAGATACATCTGACAAAGCATTGATTTCCAGAATATATAAACTACTCAAAAAACAAAGAGAAAAGAAAACAAATGACCCACTCAATGGAGCAAAGAGCTGAACAGAGACTTCACAAGTGAGGAATTAGAGATGTCTGAGAAACACCTTAAGAAGTGTTCAACATCACTAATCATTAAGGAAATGCAAATCAAAACCAGTTTAAGATATCATCTTACTCCAATAAGACTGGCTAGGATCAAGAAAACAAATGATACCAAGTGCTGGAGAGGTTGTGGGGAAAGGGGAACACTCATCCACTGCTGGTGGGAATGTAAACTCGTACAGCCACTATGGAAAGCAGTGTGGAGAACCCTTGGAAGACTTGGAATGAACTTGCCACCCGACCCAGCCATACCACTCCTGGGCATGTACCCTCAATACTCACCCCACCACAGAGATACATGCACGGCCATGATTATTGCAGCTCTCTTCACAATAGCAAGGATCTGGAACCAACCTAAATGCCCCTCAACTGACGAGTGGATAGAGAAAATGTGGTACATCTACACAATGGAGTTCTATGCAGCAGTAAAGAAAGACGACATCACGAGCTTTGCAGGAAAATGGCTGGAGCTAGAGGACATCATGCTGAGTGAAGTAACACAGTCCCAGAAAAACAAACGATGAATGGTATCCCTCATCTGTGGATGCTAGTGCCAATTACCTCGTTGTAAGTATTTCTTGTGTAGGGTCCCCTGAGCTTTTGTCCAAAGCAGTTGGGCGTAATGCATTTTGGAAACAACAACAACAACAACAACAACAACAACAGAAAGGACTGCATTAAAGAACTGACTGAAATAGTGAACTTCTGCTCAAAACAGTCAACTTCCTCATGGAGAATATTGAGAAAGACTGAGAAAGAGATGAAAAGCATGTTTGGCAGAATGCCTGAGCTCTGGCGGGGTGGGGGAATGGACAGGAACACGGGTCTAGATTTGTTAAAAAAATAAAAATAAATTTATGTGAAAAAAAGGTCCTCCTGCCAGGTGTGGTGGCACACCCCTTTAATCCTAGCACTTGGGAGGCAGAGGCAGGTGGATCTTTGTGAGTTCAAGGCCAGCCTGGTCTACATAGTGAGTTAGAGGACAGCCAGAGCTACCGAGAGACCCTGTCTCAAAAAAAAAAAAAAAAAGTCCTCCTTATATATTTTTCTGTAAATAGTGTTAAATAGTGTAAAGTAGTGTTTAACTCTGCTAAAGTTTCCTTTTTGTCTGCTAAACTTCCCCCAAAATCTCTTCTAGAGGCCAGTCTTCTATGACGCAAATAGAGTCTGTAAATTACAGGCTTGTAGAGCCTGGCATGGTGGCCCATGCCTTTAATCTAAGTGGATGCCTGTGAGTTCAGGGCCAGCCTAGTCTACCAGGCTGGCTCTAACTGTGGGCAGGCTCTGCCTTGAAAAGACCAAAGGCAAAATATGAAGCTTTTCAGTTCATAGCTGTTTGTAAATACTCTGGTTAATCTAGTCCAATGTTTGTTCTGTGACCCTCCCCTGCTCTGAAAACACCAGAAACAGCTGATGGTGGGTGGGGGAAGGGCTGGCTTTACTGTGTTCTCTGTGTGACTGGAAAAGCCGCTCTCAGGGGCTCTTGCTCTGGAGCATCTTTCATTGTGTTTTGAAGGTGCAGCTTTGATTCCAATACTCATGAGACAGACACTGGACCTCAGTGAAGACTTAAACCGATCCTTAATTGTGGAAATCACCTTTTCTCATTGAGTATAAGACAATAATGTAACTTTCTTCCCCCCCCCCACACACAGAAAACCAAACAAACAAAAAAACCAAATGTTAAACGGGGTTTACAAACCCGGGTCAGTCCTACTTGTTCATGAAATCCTGGCTGAAATTTGCATTGCTAACAGCAGAATATGTTCTGGTAAAGACACAGTTACACAATGATTTTTCCATGTGAAAAATTCATAGAGTTTATTAACAAAATCACATGGATTCCAGGTACAGGTGAACTGGTCTTGTGGGAACGGCTTCATATATGTGTTCTGTCTTTGACAGAAAGTCATTACCTGTTGCATGCTTAAAAGTTTTGAGGACTTTGTATCTATGTTTACAGATTATATGGGTCTGTACTTTGTTTTTTTAGTGATGACTTACTCTGGTCTAGGAGGGAGGAGGATGTTGGCCTCACAGCATGGGTAAGCATAAGTGTCTTAGACTCTGGACCTGAGAGTCCAGCTGTCTGGGTGAACTTCACATGTGTAGTCTCTCTCTCTAGCCTTTGACAAGATGTTTCTAAGAGAAGATGTGGCCTCTAATCTTCCTCGGTGCTCTACCCTAACCAGGTATCCATAGAAAGATCTTCCTGGTACTATAACAATTTCATGGAATCTTCAAGAATCATATTTACTTCATCAAAACCTCAGGAAGAAAAAGGGATGTCACCATGGATGTTCAGCTAATGACCTCCAGACAGCCCGACACGGATCACCTCGAGTTTCTCAGATGACTGGAAGCCACTTCATTCCACAGACAGAATCAACTGATAATCAGAGCATGAAGGAAAGATGGAAAGTACATTTTAAAATAACTAATTAGTTATAAAAATAAATCACAAAGTGACATAATGTAATCTTGATTAAAGCTATACATAAAACTTATGGAAACATTTTCGTGAAAGTCTCAAAAAGTTCAAAATCTAGGAATAAAGTTATTTAAAGATATTAAACACCCTACAGTGAAAATTGTAAAACTTTGAAGAGATTGAGGAAGACACAAGGAGATGGAAAGACCTTCCATGCTCATGAACTGGTAGAAGTAATATTCTGAAAATGACCACTCTACCAAAAACAATTTATAGGTCCAAAGGAATCTAAATCCAAATCCACATAGCCTATTCACAGAATTTTTTAAAATCTTAAAAAAATATCAAAACAGGAAATACCCCAGATTGCAACCCTGTGCAAAAGGAGCAATGCTGGTAGATTACCATACCTGACCTCAAACCATATTACACTGATGTAGTTTTAAAAACAGCATGTTAGCAGCACAAAATCAGATGTGTAGATCAATGGAACAAATAGAAGATCCAAACATGACTGCAGGCAATTTCAGCCACCGTCTGACAAATGTGCCAAGAATACACACTGGAGGGAAGACAGCATCTTCAACAAATGGTGCTGGGAAAACTGGATCTCCATGTGTAGAAGAATTAACTTGACCCTTCTCTATCACCTCTGCTACCCAGGGCTCAGGAGCCATTGTAGAAGAGGGAAAAGAAAGATAGTAAGAACCAGAGGTGGTGGACAACCACAAGGAAACAGTGAGAGACAGCAAGATAGTTACTCACTGGAACTTACAGCAATGGGAACAGTGTGCACAGGACTCACATACACTTAAAAGAGACCAAATCCCAGCACAGAGGTAGAAAAGTGGATAAGAAGCCACAATCTCATCCAAGGAACTATTGAAAACTAATAACTGCTGGGAGACTGAGAGTTGGTTTCCTCCCAACATTGGATTAGGTTAAGCAGGGTCTGCTGGATAGACACACATATTTGAGGACATAAATGTGGCTTGATAAGTCCCAACATATTTGACAGACCACATAATGTCTGGTGGGGAGGACTATAAAAGAGGTGTAGATAGGAATGGGGTCTAAATATGATCAAAATATGTAAAACAGAATATGAAAAATTCAATAAAATTAGTAAATAAAAAAAAGAAAATAGCATTTTTAAAGCTGAGGCTCAGAGACAAGATTCTAATGCTGAGGCCGGCAAAGGCAGTTAGTGATCGCAGATATTAAATCAGAGTCCCCTTGTCCCCAACCAGGATAATTCTGAACAAGGAAACAGGCACTAAGGAGGGAAAGTTTGCTAAGAAGGTTCTTCTGGGAATCTGTTGTGGTTTATGTTGGTAAGAAGTAGAGTAAGTACCTGAAGGGAACTGTTCAGCAGAGGAAAAACTAGACCCATGAGACCAGCCATGTTCCCAGCCGTATCTCCCTGGGTCTCCTCTGTGCTCAGCCCCAGGACAGAAGCTCCAAGGGAGCTGCACAGTCAGGTGCTCAGTGTGGCTCTGCTGCTCTGCTCTTCCCTGCAGCATCAGCCTACATCTTCCCCTGCCTGGGAATGCTGTCTTCAGGGATAGCAGGACTCTTCCCCCAGCAGCTGGGATGGGGAAACAAGAACTCAGGAGATGAAGAGACTGATGTTCTCCCTTCATGGTGGCAGAGTCTGAGAAATTAAACTGATGATCCCATCATGAAAGAAGAGATGGAAATATGTAAGATCCAGAGGATCAGAGGGGTGCTGTACAAAGGAGTCTTCTAGTCACGACAGGCCTATCACACTTGCAGATTCTTATTAGCTGTGTGGACCTTAACAAGACCCTCACAAGATCAGTCTGGCCACTCTCCCTCCAATTCAGTGGGGTTTCTCTTTACTACTTTGCTTGCTCATTTGCTGTACAGAAAATTTGTACCTCTTTTTCTTATTTACTTATTTTCACAAGAAGAAACACTTAAATTTCATGTCAGATTACAAACAAAAGGAACCAAATCCATATGCCAAAAGCACGAAGAAAAATCGACAACATGGGAAAAGCAAATAAGAAATCCCCACCAAACACTATAAGTCCTATAGGGGACTCGCACAAGGAGATCTCTCTGGAGGTAACCCAGGACACAGATAGATGGATGGTTAGATAGATAGATAGATAGATAGATAGATAGATAGATAGATAATAGATATTCATTCTATTGATTCTGTTTTTTTTTTCTCTCTCTCTCTCTCCCTCTCTTTCTCCCATTCTGGAGGTAGGTTCATTACTCTCTGATCCATCCTGGAGGTGCATCCTTTATTCTCTGATCTGTCCTGGATGTGGGTCCTTTGATCTCTGATCCATCCTGGAGTTGGGTCCTTTACTCTCTGATCCATCCTGGAGACAGGTCCTTTACTCTCTGATCCATCCTGGATATGGGTTCTTTATTCTCTGATCTGTCCTGGAGGTGGGTCGTTTGCTCTCTGATCCATCCTGGAGGTGGGTCCTTTACTCTCTGATCTGTCCTGGATGTGGGTCCTTTGCTCTCTGATCCATCCTGAAGACTGGTCCTTTACTCCATGACCCATCCTGGAGGTGGGTTCTTTGCTCTTTGATCCATCTAGGAGATGGGAGAAAATTTGTATCTCAATGAGGTCCCAGTTATTGACTGTTAAACTTAATGGCTGAGCAGCTGATGTCTGACTAAGGAAGTCTTTAACTATGTCAACATCTTGGAGGGTACTTCCCATGTGTTCTTATAGCAGTTTCAGATTTTGAGGTTTTACATTGAGGTCACTCATCTATTTGGTGTTTTCTTTTGTACAGGGTGAAAGATAAGGGATGAATTTCATTCTTCTAGAGGTGGATGTAAAATTTTGCCAGCATCATTTGTTGAAGATACCATCTTTCCTCCATTGTGTGTTCTTGGCACCTTTGTTAAATACCAGGTGGATGAAACAGTAGGTATTCATGTGTGTGTCTTCTATTCTGTTCCATTCATCTACGTGTCTATTTTTTTGCCAGTGCCTGACTCCACGAGACTCTGAGAATTTTGTGGACTCAGGTGATTCTGCAGTAGAGATTACTAGTACTTGTATGAATTCTAAATAAAGTGAAAACATTGTTAATAATCAGTGAATGAAATGAGAAATGAGAACTGAAATAAGAAAATGCTTTGAATATTTAACATCATTATAAACTTCTGTCAATTATAATTCAATAAAGCCAACAATTGAATGATTATGTAACATGGCACATCTAACCATAAAATGGAAGTTCAGAACCATAAATAAATCTGTAAGAAGTGAAACCATGGCCTCATAATCACATTGAGAATTCAGGAAAAAATAAGAAATGCAACCTGTTCCAAATCAAGGAATGGAAAATGAAATGATTTAGAAATAGATGCCCAAGTTAGAACAAAGTTAGAACATGTTGACGCAGGTCAGGAATCACAACTAACTGGGAGATTGAGGAAGGGCATTCACAAGTTCTAGGCCAACCTGGACTACATAGAGATTTACATGGCACCCATTGAAGGGGAGAATAAAATCAAGGGGCTGTGGCTGTTCCACTCAGGAGCAGTGTCTGACTGCCCTCTCAAATCTTCTCTTAGGAAGCTTAGTGCTGGAAGTTCACGGGGAGATTTCATATGATAATTGCTCAAGCAGTGCAAAATACATAGGAATTTTCCCATCATAACAGTAAGAAAACAGCACAACACCCTCAAGATCGTGGTGACTGGCCCAGTAGCAGACCTCCTTTGAGACATGTAGAACACACTGTGGGGGGAGCAGATGACTTGTCCTGGCATTCCAAACAGCTGTGAACTGTGTCTGCTCCCAGAATTCTGGGTACAGACATCTCCCTCCTGAAGCTGATGCATCATGCCTGAAAAATATTTTGAAGTCCTAGTGAGATAAGTGCCAGGAGCCTGTAAACTACTGGTTAGCAGAGTGCTGTTGTCCTTTGGGGATAAAGGGAGGTCACTACATGGTTAAAGGCACAGGGGATCCCCAGTGGGAAGGCTGTGAGAGGGAAAGGCCAGCCTTGTTCACCTGAAAGGTGACTCAGGAAGGTACATAGTCTATTTGGTGTTAAATCCTAGACATTGGTGACAAGCCAACAGTTCAGGCAGGTGTGGGTGGCTGCCAGGGAAATGCCACTTTTCTAATAAGATACAAGAAATGGACATGGGCCTGTAATCTCAGCACACAGGAGATAGAGAGAAGATCAGGACTTTGATGATGGCAGGGTCCATGAGTGATTGTGTCAGAATAAAGTAAAACAAACACTAAGACCAAGACACAGGCTCTGGAGACCCACACGTGTCAGTACACAGGAAACTGGAGCCAGGCTTCTAGGAAAACCACTTCCTCTTTCTGAGGGACAGTTGCAGTGATGGCCTGTGACAGGAAGGAGAGCCCAACCACCAAAATCTAAGAACTGGGAGTCTGCCCTTAACAAGAGGACCAACCATCTGCCTTATTATAGCTATTAGGAGATTCCATGGGCCCCATCCTCATAGCCCTACACTTCCTTGGTGAGATGTGAAGACAGGGAGCGAGATTTTTAGTCAGGGAGGAACTCAACCCACAGCCAGGGCCTGGCCTATCAGGACATCTCAGAGCTCAGAAAACATCTAGAATGGGATGAACCCCTCACACATCTACCCTTTCATAAGGAATTCCCTTCAAGAACTGTTTCTGGCCCTAGGAACTCAATGCTGACAGAGGAATTTGTCCCCAACTCTCTCAGGTTGCACATCCTCAGTGGGTAAAAAAGTCACCTGTGGGCTGTGGAAATGGGAACAGCATGGGAGTAATGACAGGATTGCATGACAGGTCCTGCCCTGAGAGCTGGCATCTGAGTAGGATGTCCTAGAACATGGCCTCTTATTTCCTTGCATGCAACCTCTCCAAGGCCACTCAGGGCAGAGCCAATGACTGTGGTCTCCATTGGGTCCACGGTTGCCATCTTATGTGAGGGAACTCTAATGTAGATGCACATGAGTACAGTCTTTATAAACAGGGAAGTGAATTTTGCTGGATTATGCAAAGGACACTAGAGACTGTAAACAAGCTCAAGTTCTGTATCTCCTCTGTTGGATGACAACGTGCAGGGAAACACCAGTGTTACTCTCAGCATTCTCATAGATTGTTAAGAATACAGTGACACCTTGAAACTGGTGGTGACAGATGAGAACACCTAGGCACAGATTCTGTCCTCAGGAAATGTCTTCTCCCCAAGGGGTCCTCCTCATACAACCCAGTCCTAGGGACACTGTGCTGTGTGATCTCATTTGGCATGCTTCCTCCTTCTTTCTTGGGATTCAACCAAAACAAACACAGCCTGTCAGCCCTGCCCAGCCCTGTGTTGACCTTGTGAGCAAATGTCACCCTTCAGTGTTTCTCACGGCAGAGACATGATGGGCCCATTCTGACTAGGGAAGGTCAAAAGTTCTCCAGCTCCCTCAAAGCATAAAGATGCTGGGGAAAAAAGGCACTGGGCAGTTTATGGCTCTGTTCCTTGTGGGTTCCATGATGCCCAGTGAGAGTCGGATGTTCAAATGCTATGGCTATTATATGAGCAACCCTAGGGGTGGTCAGAGCCCAGTGACACCCCGGAGCTCCTGGTATCAGGTGAAAAAGCCCCAATTTCTCTGCTGAATCTGGTTCTCCCAGGAAAAAATCCAGTCATACCAGGTTGAATTTGGTCTATGCTGACATTTTTGTCTACAATCTCCGGGTTCGGAGTCCCAGGTTCACACAGTGGAGAATCTCATCAGGATGGGCATGGGTGGCTTGATGCTTGTGTCCCTTGGGATTTTGCTGTCTGAGGCTCAGTACAGCCAGTGGTCAAGCCAAGATGCACTGGAGAGGTGAATAGGAGAGACAACATTGCACTGCTGATGGAATCAGAGTCTGGACCATACGTCTGAGTGTCACAGGTATTTGTATAAGAAAATGGTGTGTTTATGTTGGGAAACTATTGTGGGAGACTGTCTAGGGGGCACTTGTGTTTTGGATGTAGGGAAAGATCTAAATATAAGAGAGACAAGTTTTCAACATGAAATCAATATTCTTTCCATCTACCTTTGCATGCAAAAGCTGACTGGCCCTCTTTTTCTCTCCCCTCCATAGACCAGGCAATATCATCTCTCATCAATCAGGCTTGGGTCCTCACCTCCCACCTCCAAGCATCTTCCCTTTTCCCTCCTTCCATGTACTATTGTCCATCATTGTAAATTACCATATTCCACATTTGTGTTATAGGCCTCTTTTTATTTACAATGAACAAGAAAGATGTCTTGAGTAACAAAAATGAGCACAAATGAGATTTCAGAATTTGGATTAACCTAAAATAGATGTTGCCCTTAATTTCTGCAACTTTCTAACCTTCAGTCTTTAGCCCATACTCAGTGTGTGGCTTCTCCTGAAACATGGACACTGGACATCTTTACACTGCTGTTTCAAGAGACTTTCTGGTGGGGTGTGGCACTAAATATAAAGTTTTCCTAAAACCAGACATGATTTGTGAGATTTTCTGAATAATGTATATAATCCCTTGTGGTCATCTTCATAATATCAATGTTTTATCATGGTAGGGTTTGATAGTGACAATCAAGACTCATTTTTCTTAATTGCATTGCACGTGGTTCATTGTGGTTACATACAAAAGGAATTGACATGCTTATGATCCAACCTTGCAGAACACTATTTTAATCACTGAATTAGTTACTTTTGTATTGCTGCAACAAATACACATTGCAATAACAGACTGAATGAAATAGAAAATTGAATATCAAGACTGGAAGACAACATGGAAGAACTGGAATGCAGAAGCAAAGATTATGAAAATTAAAAAAAAAACATGGGGTTTGGAATAATCAGGAAATGTGGGACACCATGAAAAGACCAAACCTGTGCATCATAGCTAAAGAGGTAGGAGAAGGATCCCAGGATAATGGTCTAGACCTGATCTTCAACAGAATCATAGAAGAAAATATCCCCAAATTGAAGAAAGACATACCCATAAAAATACAAATAGTACATAGAACACCAAATAGACAAGACCAGAAAAGAAATTCTTCACACCACAGCATAGTAAAAACACTATGAGCTCAAAACAGAGACAGAATACTGAAAGCTACAAGAGAAAAACAAAAGGTCACATACAAAAGGAAATTCATCAGAATTACAGATGATTTTCAGTGAAAACAATGAAAGCCAGAAGAGCTTGGACCAAAATATTCCCAGTTATAAATGGCTAAAATAGATGCCAACCCAGGTTACTATACCCAGCAAAAATGTTAATTATAGTTGAAGGAGAGAGAAAAATCTTCCAAGACATAAACAAGATGATAGAATACAGGTCTGGAAAACCAACTCTCCAGAAAATACTTGAAGCCATACAAAGATCAGAAGAAAGGAACAACTATACTCAAGTGGGAAGAGAAAATAATTAATGTATTACTGTGGAAATACAAACCTAAAATACAAACATAAATATACACAAAATACTTTGTATTATTTTTCTTCTCCTGTGATATGAAAAAAAATTTAGAAAATAAATCTGAAAAAAATATACCAAGTACAAACCTAAAATACAAAAATAAAATACACCAATAATACAATTGGAAACTAAAGTGGTGGGAAGCAATATACATCTCTCAATAATAACTTTACATATTAATCCTCTGAACTCCCCAATCAAGAGACACAGACTGGGAGAATGGATTAAGAAATTTTTTAATCCATCTTTTTGTTGTCCACAAAAACCCATCTCACCTTCAAAGACAGGCATTGTCTTCAAGTGAAAAGGTAGAAAAGAAATATTGCAAGGAAATGGTACTAAGAAGCAAGTAGGTGTTTTTATTCTACTATCAGACCCTCAGAAGAGGGTCTCAGAATCCCCTGGAACTGGAGTTCTCCTGGAATCAGAGTTACAGATGGTTCTTAGCCACCATGTGGGTGTTGGGGATCGAACATGGGTCCACTGCAAGAGCAGTCAGTGCTCTTAACTGCTAGGCTATCTCTCCAGCCCCTTATTGTTATATATATATATATATATATATATATATATGATTATGTTACAAATCAAATCTAGACCTGTGTCCTGGCCCCCCCACCTGACCCCACCAAAGCTCACACATTCTGCCAAACATGTTTTTCATCTTTTTCTCACTCTTTCTCAAAATTCTCAATATAGAGTTGACGGTTTTGAGCAGAAGTTCACCATTTCATTCAGTTCTTTGAGGCAGTCTTTTCTGTTGTGGTTGTTGTTGTGGTTGTTGTCCTCATTATTGTTCTTCTTTCCAATATGGGCCACTCTCAATTACTTGGACCAAAGCTCAAGGAGCCCTTTACAAGAAATACTTACTACTAGGTAATTGGCATTAGCATCCACAGATGAGGGATATCATTTGTCGTTTGTTTTTCTGGGACTGTGTTGCTTCACTTAACATAATATCTTCTAGTTCCATCCATTTACCTACAAAGTTCAAAATGGCATCTTTTTTTACTCCTGCATAGAACTCCATTGTGTAGATGTACCACATTTTCTCTATTCACTCATCAGTTAAGGGGCAATTGGGTTGGTTCCAGCTCCTTGCTATCGTGAAGAGAGCTGCAATAAACATGGCTGTGCATGTATCTCTGCAGTAAGATGAGTCTTGTGGGTACATACCCAGGAGTGGTATGGCTGGGTCAGGTGGCAAGTTCATTCCACGTCTTCCAAGGGTTCTCCACACTGATTTTCATAGTGGCTGAACGAGTTTACATTCCCACCAGCAGTGGATGAGTGTTCCTCTCTCCCCCAGCACTTGGTATCATTTGTTTTCTTGATCCTAGACAGTTTTATTGGAGTAAGATGATATCTTAAAGTGGTTTTGATTTGCATTTCCTTAATGATGTTGTACACTTCTTTTTTTAATTTTTTTTTATTAATTTTATTTATTTCTGTATGTGTATGAATGTACTGTCTGCATGCAGGTTTGTGCACTCGTGTCGTGCAATGCCGCGGAGGTCAGAAGCGGGTCTCAGATTCCCCTGGAACTGGAGTTCTCCTGGAACTGGAGTTTCAGACGGTTCTCAGCTGCCATGTGGGTGCTGGGGATCGAACCCGGGTCCTCTGTAAGAGCGGTCGGCGCTCTTAACCACTAGGCCATCTCTCCAGCCCTGTTGTACACTTCTTAAGATGTTTCTCAGCCATCTCTAATTCCTCACTTGTGAAGTCTCTGTTCAACTCTTTGCTCCATCTATTGAGTGGGTCATTTATTTTCTCTCTTGTTTGTTTGTTGAGTAGTTTATATATTCTGGAAATCAATGCTTTGTCAGATGTTTCTGTGGTGAAGGTTTCCTCCCACTGTGGGATTTCTCTTTATTTCCTTGATTGTTTCTTTTGATGTACAGAAGCTTTTGAGTTTAACAAGGTACCATTTGTCAATTGTTGACCTTAATTCTTGCACAGCTGCTGTCTGATTTAGGAAGTCTTTTCCTACACCTATGTCTTGTAGTCTGCTGCCAACTTTTTCTTCTATTGCATAAATTTTTTTTTCATGTGTATGAGTGTCCTGTCTGCATGTAAGTCTGTGCACCTATGTCATGAAATGCCGTGGAGGTCAGAAGAGGGTGTCAGATTCCCCGTGGAACTGGAGTTAAAGACCATTCTCAGCTGCCATGTGGGTGTTGGACCTGGGTCCTCTGCAAGAGCAGTCGGCACTCTTAACAGCTAGGCCATCTCTCCAGCCCAATGGATGGAGGGAATTTCAAAGTACCCATGTCTATATGAAGAGCTATGGGCATCTAATTGATGTTGAGAGAATCAGTACTTTGGATTGAGCTGACTGATAGGGTATCCAATCTCACATGCTCAGCCCTACATACATGTACATACAAGTGGCACTAAAAATACTCATTGTGTTATACATATGAACCAATAATAATTAAAAGGGGTCACAAAATTGAGATGGAATGGAGGTCATGAGAGGAGCTTGAGGGGGAGGGGTGAAACCATGTAATTATACACACGGACAAATAACTCAAAACTAAAAATTTAAACTTTTCAAAAATGAATATATATATATATGTGTATGTATGCAAAGATGAGTATGAACTAAAGGATGCAGCAGGACTGGGCATCCCACATGACCCCACCAACACACAGAGCACTGATCCTCCTCTATTATGCTCAGCACAAGAGCTGTTTAATTAAAAGCAAGTGTAGATGTTCGAGCTGTGGGTCTACTTTTTCACTGGGTCAGATGAGAGTGTGACCTCAGGGATCTATATTTTCTGTTAATTGTAGGCAAATGCCCCCAGCAGAGGCAAAGCTTGGACACATTCATGAAGAAATGGTGATGCTCAGGTCAGAACAGAGGAGTGGAGATCTGGCCCAGTCCTTCATCAGCCTTGATGGCTCTTAGGCACCTCTGTTGAAATCGTCACCCACACAGAGAAGTGGGTCAGCCTAAATTATCACAGAGGATCTGCTCTAAGAGGAAATTCTCATGGTCTGGCCAGGAAAATGGAAAGTGTCTCCTTTGTGAGGGACAATGATCTGAGTTCTGCCTACTTGGTGGTGCTGGCAGCTTCCCTGTCCTGCTTCTAACTTCCACTTCGATAACTAAATGTACTGGATGGAGTTCACACAGGTCAGTCCACTGATATCTAGCAGAGCTCTATGATACCAAGTACCCATCATGGATGAAAAACAACTTTGACCAGAAAATTAGACCCCAATCAATGGGCCAATAAGAAACACCCATCCTAAGAACACAGTCCAGAGCTGACAGATCAGCATTGCTAGAGAAGGACAATGACACAGTTGTTACAAGGCTGGCCCAAATCTCACTGAAATCCCCTGCCTCTGCCTCCTGAGTACTGAGATTAAAGGCATGTGCCACCATACCCTGCCAAAGCATGTGTTTAGTATGTGTTCAATCACTGGAGCAAAAAAGTAATACTAAATGGTTGGAGACACTGTATTATTTGTTTTAAAAAATTAAGCAAATAGGAACCAGAGAGATAGTTCAAGTGTTAAGAGAGAGCATTGTGTGCACACTCGGCTTTTTGATCATACTCCCTCCCACTTCATAAACTGGAGGGGATGGGTTACTGGATCTGTACCTCTGCCTCTGCATCTAGTGGGACATCTATTCAAAAGAAGCTAATTTAAATTATCCCACACAGGGGAATATAGCAGTTAAATTCCTAATACCTAGAATGGAACCACGAACTGGTGAAATTTTAGAATTTCTCACACTTTATCAGAGAAGTACTCAAGTGTTGACAGAAGGGAAATTGTGAGAAGTTTAGATGCAGATGGGTGAGGAGGAGGGACTGCCCTTTCCAGAAATAAAGAAGTCAGAGAATGCGCTGGAGACATGGCTCAGTGGTTAAGACCACTCACTGCTCTTTCAGAAGACCCTGGATTGAGTCACAGCACCCACATGGCAGATAACAACTGTTCATAACTTCTGTTCAAGGGGGAATCTGATGGTTTCTTCTGACCTTCATGTGCACTGCATGATACAAATGCATTTACATATGTGCAATCAATACACTCATACATATAAAATAAAAATAATAAAATATTTTTGGAAAGAAGTTAGAGAGTAGACTTCCACACTTTCTCCATTAACTCCAAACCATCCTGACCTGAACTGTCCTCTGGGCATCAGCACATTCCAGGCTCAGTGAGACCCTGTCTGCACTGTCACACCAACCATCTTCTGCCCCACTCCAGAGTCCTGTCCCCACATCATTCTATTCTTCTCTCCACTCCCAAGTCTCTTCTGACAGCCCTCTCTGATCCTCACCCTCCATCATTTCACAGAGCACCATCTCTAGACCATCTCACACAAAATCTTCTGACATTCATGTTCAATAAGCTAATGTCTCCCCCAGGAAAACCCAGATGATATCTACCAGGAAAACTAATTCCAGGTGACAAGCTGCTTCACACACACACACACACACACACACACACACACACACACACAAACACACACATTAAATCACTAAACCCCTGTGCCTTTCACAGTTGGTGCTCTGACTCAATGAGAGACTGGGAAACACCATTACGAATTCCTTACTACTATAAGGGCAGAGAACTATTTCTGTCATTGTAAAAATACTGATACAGGGTCTCTATTCTTGGTAACATGCACCAAGGGAAATCTGGGTACAAAAGACTGACTTGATAGTCATTAATATATGTGACAGGAAGCCTGAGGTACAGGACAGGGGTTATGGGAGGTGTAGGTAGAGGAGGAGTCTAAGTATGATTAAGATGAATTTTATGAAATGCAAAAAAATTCATTTGAAATATGCATACAAATTTATACAACGTCTCACTTTGTTACCCTGGCTGGTTTGGAACTCACTATGTAGACCAGACTGGCCTCAAGCTCAGAGATGCACTTGACAACCTCCAGAAGGAGGGAATGAAAATCATGCCCAGCCTAGCATTCTTAACTTGACCTACTCAGTGTTGAATGTACTCAAGAGCTAACATGCATCTTAAGGCACACTAGAAACCCACATACACATCTTACAACATCGATTGTCACATCCTTTGCATTCAGATTACTTTTGGGGTCTGACCACAGTTTACTATCAGTGCAATCTTACCACCCATTCCATACCTAACAGTAGTCTCCCCACACCAGCAATATGTGCATATAGTCCATTGTTAATGATCTCCCATAGCTTTAAAGATGAAACCCAGAACACAGTCTTGCATAATAGTGAGGTTGGGCCATGATATCCTGTATGAGTTTCACTTCTCAGAGTGGCCCATGTTCTCCTTTCTGAGTAAGCACTGCTAAGCCTGTGCTGCCTTCTGCTCATACTTCCCATGAACACCCAGCCTTCCCCAATGGGCCCTCACCCCAAGGACTCTCATTGTTCATGTTGGGCACTACACTGAAGAGGAGAACCAACTACATCAAAGGCCCTGTCCATACATGGTCCTTCTTCAACTGTGAGCATCAGGAGTCTTAGCCATTAGAGGTGAAGAATGATCCCAAGGTGACCACATTCCCAACCCACATGCATCAAAGGGAGCTCAGATATTCTGGAGGTTGAGGAATATGGTGGTTGGATGAAAAACACCTGAGTCAAAGCCCAGGAAAGTGGAGTTTACAGAATGGGCTTACATCAAAGAATTGAGGAAAAAAAAAACTTGTGGGAGAAATAATACTTTGTAAAACTTCACAGAGAGGGTCTGGAATTACTTAACAATTTCATGTGAAAAGGGATAAAAGCAAATAGAACAACCTAGCAGTAAACTGACAAATGGAAGCTATCCCAGGATGCTTATCCCACAGATCAAGAGAATTCTAGGGCTACCAGGGTGCTCACCTTGCGTTCCAGAATATAGGGATGTGAAATGAGCTCTTTTTTATATGCTCATATTCCTGTCTGAAGAAAGAGCTCACTTGCACAGTGGACGGAAAGAGTTAGTTTACTTACCCTGGAGGCAGGCAAACTGGCAGGCAGGATTTAGACTAGGCTTGGTGAAGCTGTTTTCTCAGACTGTATACTCAGAGTTTAAAAAGTTAAAACCCAGTTTTTTAGAGTTAAATTATTTTATAAGTGAAAGAGATATTAAAAGATAATATTTTAAACATGAATGACATTTTAATGTTGGAAAAATTGCTCACTTGAATTTTATACATATATAGAATTACAATTAAAGAGATAACATTTTACCTGAAAATTTGTTGTTGTTGTTATTAGCAATTTTAGTTTGTATTAGACTTTATTTGTGAGTTAACTTGATACCAGGTAAATTAATTTTAAGAAATATAAGTTTATATCTTTTATTTTTTCTTTTTTAATTTTTACCTTTTTTTTTTTTGGTATTTTTGAGGCAGGGTCTCCTTTTTAGTACCAGCTGTCCTGGAGCTCGCTCTGTAGACCAGGCTGGCCTTGAACTCACAGAGATCTGCCTACCTCCACCTCCTGAGTGCTGGGATTAAAGGCTTTCACACCATGCCAGTCTAAGAAATATAAGTTTTTAAGGCAGATTTTGATAACAAAGATTTTGTAATTTCCTTTTGTTGAACCTATGTTTTGTTAAATTTTAAAACTGAAAAGCTTTTAAAACAAATACCTTAAAACACCTTGATAGCAAAAAATTTGTGCAACATTCAATGTACACTAAAACACTGTTTGATGTTTTTAAAAAAGATTAAGGAACCAAATTTATAAGAAGGCTTTTGTATGTATTAAAATATTTATAATTTAAGTATGCCACAAAAGACTTTAAAAACTCATAATTTTGTGTACAAAATGAAAAAGTGAAGTGTCTTTAGTTTGTTAAAAATTGTTTTGACATAAATACTATTTAAAGACAATTAACAGACATCACAGTTACATGGCTTTACACATAAAATATATGACACAATTACATGTAATCTTTACATACAAAATTCTATATGCTTTCAACAGGAAATTAAAGTAATTTCCTTGCATTGAGAGATAAATTATGAGAAACTATTTTGTAACGTAATAAAAAGGGACTCTTTTTTTTCTTCTCAGAGTAGAGTTAGAATTTATCCTGTGGAACAAAAAAGTTAAATTTTAATGCATAAAAATATATATAAAGTGGAAGGTCCGGGATTCAAATTATGAACCTTGTGAGAGGAAGCCTGATTCTTTAACCATAAAGCCAGTCACTCAGTTGCTGAAAAGGAGAGAAAAAGCCTAGGTGTTTTTCAGGGCAAGGATTCAAAGTGGGAGGGGTTTAGGTAAACAAATACAGAACAAATACTTTCTAGCCTTTTGGAAATCCTTTTGTATTTCTAGGGGTCCTAGCTACCTCAGCTAGGTTAAGAAATTGTGTCTGCATGGCCAGCCAGGATCCTGGATCCTTGCAGGGAGGAAGGCAGAAGGCTGCTTTCTTAAAATGAGAAAACTGACAAGGAATGAACAAGAAAGGAGAATAAGATATTGAGTCTTGTTTAAAGTAATTTAGTATATTTTTTTGTTTCCTTCTAATCATTTTTAACTAAGTTCTCTTGTTAGGGAAAGAGGAATTTGGTATGCTTTGGAGCTGCGCTCACTGATGGGGCACCAGGTGAAACTGCAGCCTGGGCAGAAGAAGCTTGCTGTGGAGCATGGCCGAACTCACTGAATGGACAGGGAAGGGGCATAGCTATCCTGCAGCTGGGCAGGCAGAGAGGGAGTGCACCAGTGTCTGCCAGGCTCTCTGTGGACAGCAAATATGCCTTCCAGCCTGGTTACATTTTTTAATATAATACTTTTACTGATGTTTTGTGTATTTCATACATCATTTTTAGTTCAATTTAGATCTAGCTTCCCCTTTCCCTGCCCCCCCCCACAGTTCATGCACTCTGCCATACATGCCCTGCATCTTTCTCTCTTAGAAATAAATAATTAGTAAGGCCTGAGAAATTGTACTTAAAGTACAATTAAAGTAAAAAGACAAAAAGTTTTAAAAAATGCACAATTGTTTTACATCTCTTACTGGCAAATGCAGCTACTCTGTGGCTGCCACTGCTTTTGCCATCCTTCAAACACATGAGACACAGATTTTCAACCTTCCAATATGGACTGAAGACTCATGTCTCTCCAAGAATCCTCCAAATCTTCAGTGCCAGATGGGGACTGCTTAGACAGACAACTTGTGGACTGAGCTACTACTGGGGTTTCAGCCTCTTCAGAGTATAGACTGTTGTTGTTGGACTACCCAAGCTATATCACAGAGACCAGTACCAGAAGATCAAGACAGGACACGGTGCTTACTGGACCTCATTTGCTGACCATGGAAAGGGAAAACTGCAGTGTGGAGCACAAGGGCAGAACTGATGGTGGTTTGGGCTTGCCAAGGAGGAACCTTCAAACATGACATCTTTCACCCTAATAAAGAAAAAAAAAATCATAAGCTGAAGATGCTAAAACCTATGACATATGTGGCATGCATATATGCATATTTTGGAGTGATGCATATTGGAAGGAATAACACAACAACAAAAAGACTGGGTCAAAGAATTGACTGAAACAGTGAACTTCTGCTTGAAACAGTAAACTTCGGCATCGAGAATTTTGAGAGAGACTGAGAAAAAGATGAAAAGCATGTTTGGCAGAATGCATGAACTCTGGTGGGGCGGTGGGGGCAGGCAGGGAGGCACCAGTCTAGATTTGATTTGAAATTTTGTATGAAATGCACAAAGCTTCAATAAAAATTGGCTTTGAAAAAAAAAGAGAGAGAGATAACATCATGAACTTTGCAGGTAAATGGATGGAACTCAAAGCCATTATGCTAAGTGAAGTAACCCAACCCCCAAAATACAAACAGGGAATGGTTTCCCTCATTTGTGGATGCTAGTACCAAATCTCCCAAATGAATGGCAAGCTGAGCAACGTTCCTGGTATATTTCATTCTATCTGAAAGCAACTGTGATGTTATAATGTGAATCTCGTAACGAGCCCTAGAATTAACTTACCACTTATTTTCAGACATGTTAATTAATATATATGTGTGGAAGTTATATATTCATATTTTAGAGCAATATAAAATTAAAAGGAAAAATGTGAACTCCTGGACACATATTGCAGTTAACATTCAGTTTATTCCTGGAGGACATAATTCTGGTACATATACGATGTGTACATCAGTCTGGTTACATTTAAGCTTTTCCCTGTGTTGCCGCTGCTTCTCCAATGCCCACTCCTTAGCCTTGGGCCACTTGTACTGGTTAGATTTTGTGATGCCTGGAGGAAGCACAGTAGTAGAAGAGGGTTACTAACGCTTCCCTTACCATAGTGGCTGGGCTTTTTCTCGTGTTCTTGTCACCTGCCAGAGCTATTGTGTTGGAGCGGGAAGTCTGGCTTTGCCATTTTGTCCCGCCATTGCTATGCAGTGGGGCTGCACATCTTCTGAGCTGTTTTCTTTTCTGTTTAAAGGTCTGCCGTCCTTTTTAAAACAGTGAGCTGCAGTCTCTAAGCCAGTGAAATTCTTTACGGCATCTGGGACATTTTCCTTTTGGTGGGGTAGGGCTTGCACCCAAACACTGCTTTGCAAAATGATCAATATTACCGTATTTAAAATAGGGTTTATTTGAAGGAGTTGTCGATGCCCTTTTTATCATGGTGACAACAGTAGCTATCTGGCAGGGGCAATGCCTGTCTTTTGAGAAGGTAGAGGTGGAAAGTCACAGTTTTGTGAGACATCCTCTAGGTTTTGAAACATAGAAAGGGTGGGATCAGATTTGGCTGAAGCATATACAACATTGGTACTTTAGCTTAGGCTGAAGGCTGGGTATTTGGCTATGTTCCTATTGAGTCATTTCTGCTCTGAAGTGACTGTAACTGCTCCTGTAGCAGCGTTTGAGGCTACTGCACCTCAATAGGTGGCTGTGGAGCCAATGAAGGATGGAGGAATTGGACAGAAGCCCCCAGGAAAAGGCTTGGGCACTGGGAGAGGACCAAGGGATGTTTTTCCCAAATTGCCTGTGGAATGATCCCTGTGAGCTCAGCAAGAGATTTCTGGACATGTTGTGTCTGCTTTTATCTGCATCACACTGTCCCTGGCTTTTATCTTACAAAGAGAAAAGGGAAGAGAAGGAGTAAGAAATGTTAAAGAAAGCTGTTCCTCCTGCAGTAAGCACTGATAAATCATGGTCCAGAACGGTAGGAAAAAGTTATGGGCAGTTGTCCATTTATTACAGCTGTTTTGCACATTGTTGCCTGCATCTTTCCAAGCCTTACTGTCTAATGTATCAGCTTGTGGAAATGAAGAGCTGAAGTTTATAATATATAAAAATACCTTAATGTGAGCTTTTGAACACTTAAATCCTCTATACTTAAGCATATGTTTATATACATTCTGAAAACATGCTCTATCCTTTGAAACTGAATTTCTCATATTAGCTAGCTTTAGTGATTACCCCAAACTCACTGTTCCATGAACCAGTGTTTGGAGATTTATCTCCTCTCAGTAGTTTCTCATGATGATCAGGCGAGTGGTTGTGAGCTTTCATCTGGTCCATGTTTGTGCCACCAGGTTATACAGCACATGTCTAGTTCTGAGATGCAGGTCCTTGGTTGGTCCCTGTTCATGGCACCAGATTATGAGGGAGCCCTCTTTCCCACTACTGATCTCCATGAGCCACTGAATATACAGTGGAGTCAGGGAAACTTTCTTGGGCAGAGTTCCCTGGAGGCTCAGGATGCTGAGCCTCTGTTTACCATAAAAGATTTCTTCACGAAAGCATCACATGAGTTCTCTTTGTGGCCTTTCAGTGTTTTTCACCCCTTTACCAGAACCAACAGATTCCCAGGACTGCAGGTGCCCTGGGTCACTATGACCAGCCAGTCAGTGAACTGGGTCCTAGCCCTGGAGGAGAGGGGGAGGGAAAACGTATTGGGAAGCCCGGAAAGAGGAGGAAAAGAAAGAACGGACTCAAGAATGAGCTGGGAGAAATTCCATGAGGGAACAACTCAACTTTACTTTTACAAGCAGGAATATTTCTACTGGATCTTGTGAGGTGCAACTGGGGGTTGGGGCATACAGGAATTTATACCATATACTCCACATCACTACAGGGACGTGACAATATTTTGCTCAAAGAATCAAAGACTGTGGTGCCAGGCAGTTTCCAAAAGCAAGCAGGAAATCAGCAGGACTCCAGCCTGAGGGCTGGGGGTTTCCAGCTTTCTTAAGTGCTTCTGCCAAGTGGAATCCCCACAGCTTCCCCTTTTCTTTTTATCAAAAAGGAACTGTTGTCACACCTTTTTATAACCTAGTACTCCCCATAGCAAATCCAGAGCTGGGGAGATGGCTGACCATGGGAAGGACCCCACAACACTGTGAGGATGGTCAGATTGAGGGAGTTAAGGAGATGCAGTGTTGAGACTCTGAGAGAGGAGGACCAGCTCTGGGGGACTCACAGTTGGAAGTTTAGGGCTTTGAGAGGCACTAGGTCTGTTTGGTGATAACTCCTCACTTTTATGAAGACAGAAGCAGTTGTGCATGGGTTTCAGGGAGATGTGGTGTCTGTAAGAAGAGAGTGTGGCCAGGCATGGCCCCAGAATTCAGGCACACAGGACACTGAGGAACATAAGGGGTTTAAGGATAGCCTGGGCTTCATGAAGCTCTGCCATAAAAAATAAAGTCAGTATATATGATGGTTCACTCCTTTTATCCTAACACTGGAGAGGAAAAGCCAGGAAAGAAAGACCTGAGTTCAAGGCCAGCTTGGTCTACATATTGAGACCATCTCCAAAAGAAGAGAGACAGAAAGAAGGAAAGAAAGGGAGGAGAAATAGGGAAAGAGAGAGAACAGAGTCTGAACTTTGGTCAAGCCATGACACCAGGGAACTTAGATCTCCTGTGGAGGACAGTTGCACTTCCTTTTTGGCTGCTGAGGTGACAGTCTCATGAGAGGAAGGAAGAGCCAGCCTTCAAAGACCACAGACTGTGTGTCTGCCCATTTGGCAAGGCACTGCCCAGAGTCATTTGCAAGGTCACTGCCACAAGGAAGAGATGCCATGGCTCCCACCTTCACAGCCTTGCTCTGCCTTGGTGAGATGTGAAGAGGGGAGGGAGGCCCCTGTGTAGGATGAACCCCAGCCTGAGGCCAAACCTTGTCTGAAAAAAACATCTCAGGAGCTCAGAGGCACTGTGAGGGAGGACAAGCTCAGGCTCCAGGAGCAAACCTCTCACAGGAACTCTCTTCCAGGTTTGAGTCTGGACCTCAGGACCCCAGTGCTGGCAGGTGAGTGTGTACCCAGCTGTCACAGCTCACTCCTCCTCACTGATGACAAGGAGTCACCTGTGGACACTGGACATAGAGAGCAGCAGGTGTGGCTGATGTGGGGGAAACTGAAGAGTGTCCCGGGCTGAGAACAGGGATCTGAGGAAGATGTCCTGTGACCCAGCCTCTGATTTCCTTACAGGGAGCCTCCCAAAGCCCTTAGTCAGGGCTGAGCCAGGATCTGTGGTCGCCAAGGGAACACAAGTGACCATCTCATGTGAGGGGACTTCAATGGCCATGAAGTACCATCTGATTAAACAGGGGAAATCAGAGCCCTGGCTCAGCCAGACCCCACTGGAGCCTGGGAACAAGGCTGAATTCCCCATCCCATCCATTGAATGGCACCATGGGGGGCTGTATTCCTGTGCCTATGAGACCCCTGCTGGCTGGTCTGTGTACAGTGACCCCATGGAACTGGTGGTGACAGGTGAGAGGTCACTCAGGGGTCACAGGCTCAAGCTTTATTCTTAAGGGAAGGGTCCTTTCTCAGGACTCTCTCCTAGCCCATCTATGGTGATAGTCTGGGCTGGGTGAGCCCATTTTACATGTCCACTCCTCTCCTAGGAGTCTACTACAGCAAACCCAGACTCTCAGCCCAACATAGCCCTGCAGTAGCCTCAGGAGGGAACATCATCCTCCAGTGTGTCTCGGAGCAAAGATATGACAGATTCGTGCTGAAGAAGGAAGGACCACAGGAGCTCTCCTGGACCCAGAACCCACGATATATAAACTATACTGGAGAGCACCAGGCAATGTTCTCGGTGGGCCCTGTCACCCCGAGCCAGAGGTGGAATCTCAGATGCTACAGCTATGACCTGATATATCCACAGATGTGGTCAGCACCTAGTGAGCTCCTGGAGCTCCTGGTCTCCAGTGAGTAGTCAAAACCATGCTCTTGAATGACAGTGGGCCTGCACAGGTTCCCAGGGGAGGCAATGATTTGTGATGAGTGAGGAGAGACAGGGATTCTGAGACATGAACAGAGTGTGGCAGACTGTGGGACCCTAGATACACAAGCCAAAGAGAGACAGGGGAGTGAAAGGCAGGAATTCCAGGATGGAGATGGATCTTCAAAGGGCTCATGGGTCCTTCTGCTGTCTGGGGTCACCTAGAAGTGTCATCTCTAAGTGTCACATTCACTGCTCTCAAACAGACCCATTTACTTGTCATCTCCTTCCATGCAGAGACCTCCCACAAACCTACTGTCTGGGCTGAGCCAAGCTCTGTGATCACCTCAGGGAGTCCCGTGACCATCTGGTGTCAGGGGAATCTCGTTGCCCAAATATATGTTTTGCATAAAGAGGGAAGCACAGCACCCTGGGATACACAGAGTCCACTGGAGCCAAGGAACAAGGCCAAGTTCTCCATCCCATCCATGACAGAGACCTATGCAGGGCGATATTGTTGTTACTATTACAGCCCTGCTGTCTGGACACAGTGCAGTGACAGCCTGGAGCTGGTGATGACAGGTGAGGGGAACTCAGGGCCCCACCCCCAGTCTCTGCCCTCAGGACAGGTGTTCTCATCTTAAGATGCCCCTTCACAGCCGGCACTAGGAGACACTGAGGGAGGTGTGGGTCCATCTACCATGCTCCTCCTTCCATCCTGACAGTCTACAGCAGTAAACCTCAACTGTCAGCCCTGCCCAGCCCTGTGGTGACATCAGGAGAGAACGTCACCCTCCAGTGTGTCTCACCTCATGGATATGACAGGTTCATTCTGACCTGGGAAGGAGGAGAGAAGAACTCCAGTTCCCAGGACTCACAGTATTTAAACTCCACTGGACATGTTCAGGCCCTGTTCCCTGTGGGTCCTGTGACCCCTAGCAGCAGGGGACCATTCCGATGTTATGGCTATTACAAGAGAAACCCACAGGTGTGGTCAGAATCCAGTGTCCCCCTGGAAATACATGTCTCAGGTGAGGAACCCCATTTTTCCTGGAATCATTATTGACACTCTAAGACTTTTCCATGAGCATGTCCAGGGAATTAACATACATAATCCTATATCTAGACTCAGTAGATAGTGCAGGAGAACCTCAAATGTTCTGAAGTAGGAGGTGATTTTTCTGAGAAGTCCCTAGATCTCAGGATTCAGATGACTTTTTTTCTGTAGGAATCAGACACAAGTATTGAACTCACAGAACACAGCTGGGGGGCGGAGGGGAGATCCAGTACGAAGACCAGAGGAAACCTGCTACAGCAGAGAAAGTGTTGACTGCACATGTTCATGAAGTCCTGTCCTCAGAATAATATGTGTTTTTAGAGAATAAGCACGTGGAATGTAGAGGAAACACTCAGGTCTCTTAAGCATTTCTCATATTCCGCTCCTCTTTTCTGTTTCTTAGGAAACTCTGAGACCATCAACCCTTCCCAAAACATGTCAAACCACAAGACAGGTGAAGAAGGAGAATTCTCAGTTATAGAACTAGACATAGAGGTTCCATTCAAAACATGCTACTGCAGAGAAAATGTTGTCTGCACATCTTCATGAAGACCTATCATCAGAATAATATGTGTTTATAGGGAATAAGCACATGGAAGGTAGAGGAAACACTCAGGTCTCTTAAGCATTTCTCATATCCTACTCTGCTTTTCTGTTTCTCAGGAATATCTGAGATCATCGACCTATCACAGAACATGTCAAACCCCAAGACAGGTGAGTAAGGAAGCTCCTCAGTTACAGGACTGGACACAGAGGCTCCAGTCCATGGGAGGGTCGTGCTCTGGTTGGACATCAGGCCATCTTGTTAGGACTTTAGTTTGCCCTGACCTCTTTTCCACATCCACAGGATCACAGTCTTCTCAGGATCACACAATAGAGAATCTCATAAGAATGGGCGTGGCTGGCTTGGTCCTTGTGATACTTGCTATTCTGCTGCTTGAAGCTCAGCACAGCCAGAGAAGGACCAAAGATGCACTCAGGAAGTGGACAGGAAGACAGAGTTTGGGAATCAAATCTGATGATCCCATCATAAATCAAGAGGGGGAAATTAAGAGCCCAATGAAAAAATAAGAGTCAGAGAGTGGAGAGGATTGCTGTAAAAAGCAGTCTCCTGGACCTGACAGGACTGTGATAATCATGAACACATATTAGCTGTGTCCACCTGAATAAGACTCTCACCGGGTCAATCTAGCCATAAATCCAGTATAGATGGAGGAGGTGCTCTCCAAAACCCATCCCTTACTAAAGAGTTACTGGCAGTTGATAGCCACTAGAAGAGGGGAATCACTGCTTTAATTTTGTGTGAAACTGTGGCTACTGGTATATTTTCCATGGTACAGTAAATGCCACACACACATTCACAAATGAACAACAGTAAATGGAATTGTTAGGGTTGTCAAAAATAAAAGAAGACATGGAATTGGGTGGGATGTGTCAGAGTACATTTGGGAAGACGGAAAGATCAATCTATGCTGTTTATAATCATATTTCCTTGTATACATGTATGATATTTTTAATTGTAAATGAAAATTAATATTAAAATGTCTGATGACACCATGTGAGGACAACAGACTTGACTCAATAGGACTCAGCATATATGACAGAAAGCCTGAGATCCTGGGCTATGGGGGTGATCAGATATGGGTATGACTAATATGTATTGCATTAAATACACAAAATTCAATAATATATTGAAAATGAGAAATATAACTCATGATCCCAGACATTACTGTAAAATCATCTGCCTACATTTATGCTGACAACAGTTTTCAGAGAATGTCTAGGGAGGAAATATGTTTCCAGTGAAATGGAAGGACTGCCTCAATGTGGAGAAAGGAGTGTGTTGATGTGGAGACCTGGTTCCCAAAATTAAGGTCCCTTTCTCTCCTCTTTGCTGTGCAATCTGCTGACTGCACTAGTCTCTTTTCACTCCGTGACTGGAGGGAACATTCTATACCATCAACCGTGTTGGGGTCCTCACCTCTGTTATCTTCTTTTCTCTTTGACAGTGGTATAAGATTTTCATTACATTCCTTATTTGAATTATGAGTCTTTTTCCAATAAATTGGTAGTTATTTGGATCAAAAAGAATCACATAATTATAGCAGTAGAATTATCCTAAAAGTTAAGTTAACACAGAAGAATGAACAGAAAGGAAGAATGGGGGCTTGAGAGATAGCTCAACAGTTAAGAGCACTGACTGCTCTTTCAAGAAAACTAGGTTCAGTTCCCAGCAACCAAATCGCACCTAACAACCATCCTTAGCGCCACTTCAAGGAGATCTAAAGCCTTCTTTTATCCCCCACAGCCATTAAACAACTTACACACGTGCACGCTACACATAAATGTGCATAGAATAAAAATAATGAATAAGCACTTTTTTTAGGCAATCTTTTTTTTAATGCGAGACCATCATAGAACGTACTTATACAAAGCAGGATGACTTTGATGTCACAGGAGAAATATTTGCTTGTCCTTCATCATAGGTATGGTCTGTCATTAACTGGAATTTTATTATTTGGTGATAAATGAAAATTGTTGAAGAATTACCAATATTTGGCATTAGTGTCAGGGATACAGAGAGCCTTAAGATTCCTCATGAGTCCCACTCAGCCCACAGAAATCTCACCCAAAGTCTCATTCAAACCATGTCTGTAAATATGATCAAGCCACACAGGATGCCAAGACCTAGGATTTCAGGGAATGGAACCTTAGAGAGATCATAGATGTTCCTGGCCTTCAAAGGTTTGCATCTCTTTACTCACATCACATTTATTTGCAAAGTGTCTGAATGTGGAAGTGAGAGGGGTAAGTTGTGTCATAAAAAGGGGAAGTGATGTATGTTATTTGGGAACACAGCAGAGGATGAGTTGGGAAATAGCGGTTTTACTTCTTGTGGAAATTCTCTATAGAAAACAAACACCCACAGCTTCCTTTCAGGTAATGTGATCTCTAAGACATTTCATCCCATCTGCCTCCAACACACATGCCCTGGGGGCTGGTAGGAAAAACGCTATGATTCCCAAAACTTACCACTCAGCTCTACCCACATATGAGGAAGGATGATGTATCAAGGTTTTCATCATGCTTTAAACTTAGGAGTATCATTGAAGTTTACTGTCATAAATCTCCTTAATTACTAGCATGTTCTTAATTGTATCATTGTCTTGTGTGGCTGTGGGATTTGAATCAACCTGCTAGCTGGTATAAAAGCTGGGCCTGTTACCACTGTGAGAGTTGAGTAGACAGAGCTTAGATTGGGGATTTCCCAGGTCCACCAGAAGCACTATATATATGCATATATAATTATTGGGGTATTTGGGAATATTTCTGTAGCCCCAGGTTGCTTGGAAATCCTTATGTAGACCAGACTGAGCTTGAACTCACTAAGATGCCTCTGCCTCTGCATACCATGTGCTGGTGTGAAAAACATGTGCCGAGTGCACAGAACTTAGATCAGGGATTTTCCAGGACCACCTGAAGCACAGATAGGAGCTGCGTGCTTCAGCCAGGTGGATTGTTGGATAATTGCATCATTGGATTGTTGGATAATTGTATCATTGACTTGTGTGGCTGTGGGGGTGGAGTCACCCTGCTAGCTGATAGAAAAGGTGGGTCTGTTACCACTGTGAGACTTCAGTGCACAGAGCTTAGATTGGGGATATCCCAAAACCACATGAAGCACAAAGTACCCGGGTGCTGGTTAAGTGAAGCTTCCCTCCCAAACACCCCCCTCCGCCCCCCCCACCAACTGGAATCATTGCTAAGGGAATGTCCAAGTGCAAACACGGTAGTGATTCCAGGGCACAAGGTAAGGCAATAAATGAAACAGTGAACCTGAGACAACACTAGACCCTCATAACCAAGCCGTAGAAACGACCTGCAGAAAATGGCTGGCAGGAAACAGAGTGAGCACAATACTCAGCAGGGTACCAACTGGATTGTTCCCTACCCAATTTTTTGGAGAACCTACAGAACAGAAATGGAAGAGTTAGTTAGACCTCCAATATATATATAAAAAATTGAAAGCCTGAAACCTAGACAAGACTACACTCCATAAACAAGGAGAAAAAAATGAAGGCATCTGAAGGAGGCAAGCAAAACAAGCCTTCAACACCATGAAGAGACATTTGGGATTCACATTGGAATACAGGCAAAGGGACACCCCTATGCCAGGGGCATGATGAAGGGACAACATGGAAAAGGTGCAGGTTAATTCCAAAATAAGCTCTATCAACCCTGTGGGAGATTCCTACCAGAAAAATCTCCCTGGGGGTGGCCCAGGACACAGATCTTAGAGGAACAATGGCAGACGTATTCAAAGAAATCAAAGAATATAAAGAACAAGTCAGAGAACCAAGGAGAGAGAATGAAAAACTCAGGAATGACCTAGAGGGAGAGTATGACAAATGCCAGAAAGAACTAGAGAGAGAGAGGACAGACTCTGGAAGTAAGTGGAAACACTGAAAATATCCCATGATGAAATAAAAAAGGAAACCAACCAGTGAAGCAAAGAGCTACAGGAAGAAATTGAGAAGCTTCAAAAGGAAGTAGAAATACTAAAGAAATCACAGAATGAAATGAAAAAGAAATCAAACACTCATCCAATCAAGAGGAAAGGAATGCAAAAAGCTTCAGAAGTAGAATGGAGGAAGCAGAACAAAGAATACCAGACCTGGAAGATAACACAGAACAACTAAAAAGCTCAACTAAAGATTAGGAAAAATTTGAGAATACACAAAACTGAAACAACCAGGAAATGTGGGACACTATGAAAAGATCAAACCTCTGCATCATAGGAATAGAAGAAGTAGAAGAATCCCAAGAGAATGGTATTGATCAGATCTTTAACAGAATAAAAGATGAAAATTTCTCCAAAGTAAAAAAAGATAAGCCCTTACAAGTACAAGAAGCACATAGAACTCCAAACAGACAAGATCAGAAAAGAAACCCCCCATGCCATATCATAGTTAAAATGCTAGATGCCTAAAATAATGACAAAATTCTGAAAGCCACAAGAGAAAACACAAGTTACGTAAAAGGGGAAACCCATCAGCATTACAACTGACTTCTCAACGCAAACTATGAAAGCAAGAAGAACATGGAGAATAGCATTCCCAGTGTTAAAGGACTATAGAAGCCAATCCAGGTTACTATACACAGTAAAAATGTATAGTTGAAGGAGAGAGAAAAATCTTCCATGACATAAACAAGATGATAGAATATAGATTACATGTCTGGAAAACCAACCATTCAGAGAATACTTGAAGAAACTCAAAGGACAGAAGAGAGGAGCAACTATTCCCAGGCACCTAGAAAGAGAAATTAATAAAAGCATAACTGCAGAAGTAGAAACCTAGACCAAAAAATGCAAATGGATAATAAGGTGAAAGGAAGCAACACACATCTTTCAATTATAACCTTAAATATTAATGGACTAAACTCCCCAATCAAAGGACATAGACCAGGAGAATGGATTAAGAAACAGAGCCCATCTATATGCTGTCTACAAGAAACACATCTCACTCTCAAGGATAGGCACCAACTTAAGGTGAAGGGATGGAAAAAAATATTCCAAGAAAATGGCACCAAAAAGAAAGGAGGATTTTTTATTTTATTTTTATTTTATTTTTTTTTTTAAATTAATTTTTATTGATGCTTTGTGCATTTCATACATTTTTTCCAATTCAGTTCAGGCTTATTTCCCTTTCCCTCCCCCCCACCCCCACTCCATCCCAGATCATGCATTCTGCCATGACTGTCCTGCTTCTTTCTCTCAGTTTTTTTTTTTCATTTTTAGCTATAAGTGATAATCCATGAGTACAAGCATCCTTCATGCAAAACCTATCTGCAGGCTGTTGTGCCCAAACACCTACAGCCCCACCATCCAGTGGGGGGTGACAGGTTGTTTGTTCAATCAAGTTGATCAAATGAGTGTCCAGACTACATTGCTGTAGTTTCACCATTCACCCCAATCGCAGCCCTTACATTCTACCACGCCCCCTCTTCCGCAGGTTGTTCCCTAGGCTTAGAAAAGGGGCACAGGTGGATGAGAGGTAAAACAGTCCACTCTCTCTGGAGCTGTTGACTTGGACTCTGGTCAATTCTGGCTGTTTCCTTTCATGGGCTGACAGTTTGTCCAGGAATAACCTTTCGATCCTACTAATGAAGAACAAGCAATTAGATATATAGGTATTTAAGCAGCACTAATAGTTATGGTAGGTTACTTTAGCATAGACACATGTTTGGATATGTTAATCCATGAATTACAATTTTCCCCCCTGTTAAATATGACAGGGTCTTACTGTGGCTTATAACATCTCCTAACCTGTAGAGGATGTAAGCTTGTGGCATCAGCCATGGGTTATTTCTCCAAGGGGAGAGCCAATAGCCAATTAGATTTGGGATATACAGGCACATGGCTGCCTCTGCTGCACAGTATTTCCAGGCAGGTGAGGTGTAGCTGGTGCTGACGGTGGAGTCTTGCTTGACTCAGGGAGACCCATATTTGCTTTATTGGTTTAGTGGCCTTTGGTAACACTCTCTGGCATTCCAGAGGCCATCTGTACACTTGCATGTGTGGTCTCAATACATCCCTCCCATGTTAACGTCAGGTCTTCGGCAGCAGGGTCTTATTGCCTCTCCTCCTGTAGGTATCCCAACTTAGAGGCAAGGAGCCCTTACCTTTTGTGGGGCCTTGGATCCCCTGGCCAACATCCACCTGGTAGAACAATCCATTGCTGATGTCAGAGCTCCTGTATTAATATATTTTGCCTGAGTGCATAGCCCTAGGACTTTAGTATTATATTTGGTTCTGAACAGAGAGTAATCCCTTCCACAGTTCCCATGTCTAGTAGTCAATTAAAGAAAGCAGTTTTACCGGTTTTATAAGAGATTACCTCTACAATAGTTGTCTCCAATTTACAGTTGGGGAGCGACCTCATCATTGTCATATTTCTCCTTGTTCTATGGGTGGGAAGGCAAGGAAGTCTCTCATATCAGAACCTTTGTGGCACCTAGAAGGTAAGTTTCATTAGGACTCATTATAACTAGTTGTTACATGTAGGATCCACAGAGGGGTTCGATGTTTATGGCAATCTGAGGCTTTTCTTCCTTTGAATGTTCAGACGGGTCAGCCTTTCCGTTGCCACTTTTTGGTACATCCTACTCAATGCAAACCTGTATCTTTTCTTTCTCAGCCGTTAAGTTGGTGACGTTTTGTCCTGTTGGAACAAACAAATCTTTTCCCATAGTTAGTTTTAAGATTTGAATTGCAAGGGTTTGATGAAAAGGTTTCATGTCTTTCTGTATCCCCCCCCCTTTTTTTTTGCGTATGAGTCTCCAGAAGACAGTTGTATTATACATGACTATAGGGTGGAGTCAAGGCACAGATTTCATCAAATTCACCCATGTTGTTTTGGGTGACTATATATGATTAACTTGGGAAGCAAACTTAATTTTTACGTTAAATCATCTTAAAGAGAATGCTACAAGGTGATACTGTACAACAGAGAAATTATAGAGAACATTTGTATGTGTCAATCCCAAAGTTCTTGCTCTACAGATTTTATGTAAAGCAAATGTGGGCAACAGCGAATTATATCTCCATTTAATTCAGATGCATTACCATTTTTATCAGATTCTGTAAACCAATGTTGTTTAATATACACATGTTTACTTTTACTTTTACTAAGTCCTAAAACACCATGTGTCCTGTAGACAGTGTCTAGGCGAAACTGGGTACTTGCTGAGCTCACGTCAATTAAATATGCCTTAATCGAATATACACCCGTGTCCCTCTCCCACCCATCCCCCCTTTCCAATTCACCATTTCAGTCCATTTTCTGATGCAGTCTTTCTGTTGTTCTTTTACTATGCCTCCCTCTCCATGAGAAATATTTATATCTGGGTTGTTGGTACTAGCATCCACATATGAGGGACACCATTTGTCGTTTGTTTTTCTGGGACTGTGTTACTTCACTTAACATAATGTCTTCCAGCTCCATCCATTTACCTGCAAATTTCATGATGTTGTCCCTCTTTACTGCTGCATAGTATTCCATTGTATACATGTACCACATTTTCTCTATCCACTCGTCAGTTGAAGGGCACCTGGGCTGGTTCCAGCTTTTTGCTATTGTGAACAGAGCTGCAATAAACATAGCTGTGCATGTATCTTTGCAGTAAGTTGTGTCTTGTGGGTATATACCCAGGAGTGGTATGACTGGGTCAAATGGAAGGCTCATTTTGAGTCTTCTAAGGGTTCTCCACACTGCTTTCCATAGTGGCTGTACAAGTTTACATTCCCACCAGCAATGGATGAGTGTTCCCCTTTCCCCACAACCTCTCCAGCACTTGGTATCATTCATGTTCCTGATCCTAGCCAGTCTTATTGGAGTAAGGTGATATCTCAGAGTGGTTTTAATTTGCATTTCCTTAATTATCAGAGATGTTGAACACTTCTTAAGATGTTTCTCGGCCATCTCTAACTCCTCCTCTGTGAAGTCTCTATTCAGATCTTTGCTCCATCTTTTGAATGATTCATTTGTTTTCTTTCTTCTTTGTTTTTTGAGTAGCTTGTATACTCTGGAAATTAATGCTTTGTCAGATGTATCTGCTGTGAAGGTTTCCTCCCACTCTGTGGGTCTTCTCCTCACTTCCTTTATTGCTTCCTTTGATGTACAGAAGCTTTTGAGTTTAATGAGGTCCCATTTGTCAATTGTCGATCTTATTTCTTGTGCAGCTGCTGTCTGATTTAGGAAGTCTTTTCCTACACCTATGTCTTGTAGTCTGCTGCCAAGCTTCTCTTCTATCACCTCCAGAGTTTGGGGTTTCACGTTGAGGTCTTTGGTCCATCTGGAGTTGACCTTTGTACAAGGTGAGAGGTAGGGGTTTAATTTCATTCTTCTACAAGTGGTGATCCAGTTTTGCCAGCACCACTTGCTGAAGATGCTGTCTTTCTTCCATTGTGTCTTCTTGGCCCCCTTGTCAAATATGAGGTGGCTGAAATTGTATGAGCTCAGGTTTGGATCTTCAGTTTTATTCCATTGGTCAACTGGTCTGTTTTTGTGCCAGTACCAGGCTGTCTTTATGACTATAGCCCTATAGTATAGTTTGATGTCTGGTATAGCGATCCCCCCTGTATTGCTCTTTTCACTCAGGGTTGCTTTGGCTATTCGGGGTCTTTTGTTTTTCCAAATGAAATTGAGGATTTTTTTTTCCAGGCCTGTGAAGAAACTCTTGGGGATTCTGATTGGGATCGCATTAAATCTGTACACTAGTTTGGGTAGGATGGACATTTTTACTATATTTATTTTCCCAATCCATGAGCATGGGAGGTTTGTCCATCTTCTGATGTCTTCCTCAATTTCCTTTTTCAGGGGTTTAAAATTTTTGTTGTAGAGATCCTTGGTGTCTTTGGTTAGGTTTGTTCCTAGGTATTTTATTGTTTTTGAGGCTATTGTGAGTGGGAAGGTCTCCTTGTAGTCCTTCTTCAATTGCTTGTTGTTGGTGTACAGAAAGGCTACTGATTTTTCTAGGTTTATTTTGTATCCTGCCACTTTACCAAAGCTCTTAATCGTTTCTAGGAGTTTTCTGGTGGAGTTCTTAGCATCCCTTAGGTAGACAATCATATCATCAGCAAAAAGGGATAGCTTGACTTCCTCTTTTCCAATTAGAACTCCTTTAATTTCCTTTTCTTGCCTTATTGCCCTAGCTAGGGTTTCTAGCACTATATTGAAGAGGAGTGGTGACAGGGGGCAGCCTTGCCGAGTTCCTACCTTTAAGGGGAATGCTTCTGTCATTTCCCCATTTAGGATGATATTGGCTGTGGGTTTTCTGTATATGGCTTTGATTACATTGAGGAATGATCCCTCCAGACCAATTCCCTCCAGGACTTTAAACATGAAAGGGTGCTGGATTTTGTCAAAGGCTTTCTCCGCATCAATTGAGATGATGGCGTGGTTTTTGTCCTTCAGTCCATTGATATGTTTGATGATGTTTATTGATTTTCGTATGTTGAACCATCCCTGCATGTCTGGTATGAATCCAACTTGGTCATGGTGGATGATTTTCTTGATGTGAGTCTGTATGCGATTTGCCAGAATCCTGTTTAGAATTTTGGCATCTGTGTTCATTAGGGAGATGGGTCTATAGTTCTCCTTTTTGGTTGTATCTTTCCCTGGTTTTGGTAGTAGCGTAATGCTGGCTTCATAGAAGGAATTTGGGAGAAGTCCCTCCATTTGTATCCTTCTAAACAATTTAAGTAGTAATGGTTGTAAGTCTTTACGAAATATTTTATAGAATTCTGCCGTGAATCCATCCGGGCCTGGGCATTTTTTGGTTGGGAGGCTACTTATTACATCTTCGATTTCTTCCTGTACTATTGGTCTGTTTAGGCTGTCGATCTCTTCTTGGTTGAGCTTTGGTGATTCCCAGGATTTCAGATATTCATCCATTTCTTCTAGGTTTTCAAACTTAGTAGAATATAAGTTTTTGAAGTAGTCCCGTATGATTGTCTGGATCTTTTCATTGTCTGTTGTGATATTTCCCCTTTCATCACAGATTCTATTGATTTGGAGTTGTTCCCTCTTTCTTTTGGTTAACTGGGCTAGAGGTCTGTCTATCTTGTTTATTCTCTCAAAGAACCAACTTTTGGATTCATTGATTTTTTGTATGGTTTTCTTTGTTTCTATTTCATTGATCTCTGCTCTGATTTTTGTTATTTCTTCTTGTCTGCTCCGTTTAGGGTTCATTTGTTGTTGTCTCTCAAGTATTTTTAGCTGCAGTGTTAGATCGTTCACTTGTGCTCTTTCTGTTTTTTTAATGTGGGCACTTAGAGCTATAAACTTCCCTCTTAGGATTGCTTTAAGAGTGTCCCATAGATTTTGCTGTGTTGTTTTATCATTGTCATTCAGTTCCAGGAATGTTTTTATTTCTTTTTTTATTTCTTCCTTGACCCACTCATTATTCAGGAGAGTGTTGTTTAGTCTCCATGTGTTCCTGTAGGTTGTAGGGTTTATTCTGGTGTTGATATTGAGTTTTATTGCACTGTGGTCTGATAGAATGCATGAGATTATTTCAACCTTTTTATATTTGTTGAGTTTTTCCCTGTGTCCCAGTATATGGTCTATTTTGGAGAATGTTCCATGAGGTGCTGAGTAGAAAGTGTATTCTCTGGTGTTTGGGTGAAATATTCGGTAGATGTCTGTGAGGTCCATTTGGTGTATTGTGTCATTTAGTTCAGATGTCTCTCTGTTTATCCTTTGTCCTGTTGATCTGTCTAGAGGACTTAATGGGGTATTGAAGTCCCCTAGTATTAGTGTGCTGGGGTTAATCTGTGCCTTGAGATCCTGAAGAATTGTCTTTATAAAGTTTGGTGCACTGATGTTTGGTGCATATATATTTATGATTGTGAAATCTTCATCGTCAATTGTTCCTTTAATAAGGATGTAATGGCCCTCTTTGTCTCTTTTGATTTCTTTTGCTTTGAAGTCTATTTTGTCTGATATTAGAATAGCCACACCCGCTTTCTTTTTGGTACCATTTGCTTGGAATACTTTCTTCCAACCCTTCACCTTAAGTTGGTGCCTATCCTTGAAATTGAGATGGGTTTCTTGTAGACAGCATATAGATGGGTTTTGTTTCCTAATCCATTCTCCCAGTCTATGCCTTTTGATTGGGGAGTTTAGCCCATTAATATTTAAGGTTACAATTGAAAGATGGATGTTGCTTCCTTTCACTTTATTATCCATTTGGACTTCTAGCCTTTGATTTTGCTCCTATGGTTATGTTTTTGTTAGTTTCTTTTCCTAGGTGTTTGAGGATTGTTGCTCCTCTCTTCTGCCCTTTGAATTGCTTCAAGTATTTTATGAAGAGTTGGTTTTCCAGACATGTATTCCATCATCTTGTTTATGTCATGGAAGATTTTTCTCTCTCCTTCAAGTATAGTCGACATTTTTGCTGGGTAAAGTATTCTGGGTTGGCATCCATAGTCCCTTAACACAGGGAATGCTTTGCTCCATGTTCTTCTTGCTTTCATGGTTTGAGGCGAGAAGTCAGTTGTAATTCTGATGGGTTTCCCTTTGTATGTGACTTGTTTTTCTTTTGTGGCCCTCAGAATTTTGTCTTTGTTTTGGGCATCTAGCATTTTAACTATGATATGGCGTGGGGTGTTTCTTTTCTGATCTTGTCTATTTGGGGTCCTATGTGCTTCTTGTATTTGTATGGGCTTGTCTATTTTTAGTTTGGGGAAATTTTCATCTATTATTCTGTTGAAGATCTGATCAATACTATTCTCTTGAGATTCTTCTCCTTCCTCTATTCCTATGATGCGGAGGTTTGGTCTTTTCATAGTGTCCCATATTTCCTGGTTGTTCCACTTTTGTGTATTTTTAAATTTTTCATAATCTTTATTTGAGCTTTTTAATTGCTCTGTGTTATCTTCCAGGTCTGATATTCTTTGTTCTGCTTCCTCCATTCTACTTCTGAGGCTTTTTCCTTTTCTTTCTTCTTGATTGACTGAGTGTTCTAATTCCTTTTTTGTTTCCTCCTGTGTTTTCTTTAGTACCTCCATTTCCTTTTTGAGCTTCTCAATCTCTTCTTTGTGCTTCTCAATCTCTTCTTGGTGCTCCTTTCTTCTTTGGTTGGCTTCCTTTTTCAGTGTTTCTACTTCCATTCGGAGTTTGTTTTTTTCTCCCTCTAGTTCTTTCTGGAGTTTGTCATTCTGTTCCTTTAGTTCTTTCCGAAGTTTGTCATTGTATCCCTCTAGGTCCTTTTTGAGTTTTTCATTCTCTCTCTTTAGTTCCATGACTTCTTCTTTATTTTCTTTAATTTCTCTGCGTATGTCTGCAATTATTCGTCTAAGCTCTGTTCCTTGGGTCTCCTCCAAGGGGATCCCATTGTGGCTATCTCCTCCAGGTTTGGTAGGGCCTGGTGTGGGAGTATCCTGTGCCTTTCCCATGTTGTCCCTTCGTCGTGTCCCTGGCATATGGATTTCCCTTTTGTGGTTCAAGTCACAAACGACTTTTCACTATATTAGTGGATGGTTTTGCTTGCCTCCTTCCGATGCTTTTTTTTTTTTTTTTTTTATTTTTTATGGTGTATTGACTTGGCTAGGTTTCAGGTTTTCAGTTTTGTGTATATATTGGATGTTGGAAGCCTAAGTTAGTCTTCTCTTTCTGTTCTGAAGGTTCTCCAAAAGGAAGACCACTTGGATTCTTAGCAATTCACTTGGCGCGGGGGGGGGGGGGTGTTGTGTGCCTGATCTAGCCCGCGCCCCGGTCCCTCTGGGCCGGGGACCCCGTAGACGGGTTCACAGCGAGACCCTCTCCCAGCTGCCCCCCGCCAGACCCCGCCTAGAGCTGAGGAGCTGTTTACCTGGCCTGGCGCGTTATGGCGTCTCCCCTGCGACCCCGGTTCCCGCCCACAAGTCCAGCCGGGACCAGAGCAGAGGGAAACGCGACCCTGCTCACCCGAGCGCGGTCCCTCTGGCGGATTTTTTATTTTAATATGAGACAAAATAAACTTCAAAGTAAAAGAAATCAGAAGTGACAAAGAGGGCCATTACATCTTTATGAAAGGAACAATTGACCATGAAGATTTCACAATTATGAATATATATCCACCAAACTCTGGTTCACCAAACTTTATAAAGACAATTATCCAGGACCTCAAGGCACAGATTAACCTCAGCACACTCATAGTAGGGGACTTCATTAGCCCACTGAGTCCTTTGGACAGGTCAACTGGATAAAGAATAATCAGAGAGACATCTGAACTGAATGATAAAATACACCAAACAGATCTCACAGACATCTACTGAGTATTCCACCAAAATACAATAGAATACACTTTCTACTCAGCATCCCATGGAACATTCTCCAAAATCAACCACGTACTGGGACAGAGGAAAAAACTCAAAATATACAAAAAAGATTGGAATAATCTCATGCATTCTATCAGAACACAGTGGAATAATGCTCTATATCAACATCAGGATAAGCCCTACTATCTATAAGAGCATATGGAGTCTATACAACACACTCCTGAATAGTGAATGGGACAAAGAAGAAATAAAGATAGAAATAAAAGCATTCCTGGAACTGAATGACAATGGTAATACAACACAACACAACCTATGGGATACTTTAAAAGCAGTCCTAAGAGGGAAGTTTAGAGTTCTGGGTGTCTACATTAGAAAAAGAAAGAGCACAAGTGAATGATCTAACACTACAGCTGAAAACACTTGAGAGAAAACAAATGAACCCTAAATGCAACAGACAGGAAGAAATAACAAAAATCAGAGAAGAAATCAATGAAATAGAAACAAAGAAAACAACACACAAAAAATCAATGAATCCAAAAGTTGGTTCTTTGAGAGAATAAACAAGAAAGACAGATCTCTAGCCCAGTTAACCAAAAGAAAGTAAGAGCAACTCCAAATCAATAGAATTCATGATAAAATAGGAAAGGTCACAACAGACAATGAAAACATCCAGACAATCATACTGGAATACTCCAAAAAACCTATACTCTACTAAGTTAGAATACCTAGGAGAAATGGATGAATATCTAAAATCCTGGGAATCACCAAAGCTTAATCAAAAAGAGATTGACAGCTTAAACAGACCCATAATATATGAAGAAATTGAAAATGTAAAAACAAACCCCCCAACTAAAAAAAGCCCAGGCCCAGATGGCTTCATGGCATAATTCTATAAAACATTTCAAAAAGAATTACAACAATTATTACTCAAATTGTTCAGAAGGATAAAAGCAGAGGGAAATCTCAGAAATTCCTTCTATGAAGCCACTGTCACTCTAATACCGAAAACAGACAAAGATACAACCAAACAGGAAAATTATAGCCCCATCTCATTAATGAGCACAGATGCAAAAATTCTCAACAAAATACTTGCAAACCACATACTGAACTGCATCAAAAAGCTCATCCATCATTACCAAGTTGGATTCATACCAGAGATGCAGGGATGGTTCAACATATGAAAATCAATAAATATCATCAAGCTTATAAATGGACTGAAAGACAAAAACCACATGATCATCTCAATTGATGCAGAAAAGGCCTTTGATAAAATCCAGCATCCCTTCATGCTTAAAGTCCTTGAGGGAATTGGAATCGAGGGACCATTCCTCAATATAATGAAAGCCTATATACAGGAAACCCACAGCCAAGATCATTCTAAATGGAGAAAAAGACAGAAGCATTTCCTTTAAAGGTAGGAACTCAGCAAGGGTGCCTCCTGTCACCACTCCACTGTAATACAGTGCTTGTAACACTTGCTAGGGCAATAAAGCAAGAAAAGGAAATTAAAGGACTACTAATTGGAAAAGAGGAAGTCAAGCTATCCCTTTTTGCTGATGATATAATAGTTTACTTAAGGGATGCTAAAAATTCCACCATAAAACTTCTAGAAGTGATTAAGTGTTTCAGTAAAGTGGCAAGATACAATTTTATCAGGAAAATCAGCAGCCTTTCTTTACACCAACAACAAGCAACTGAAGAAGGAATACAAGGATATCTTCCCACTCACAATAGCCGCAAAAACAATAAAATACCTAGGAACAAACCTAACAAAAGATACCAAAGATCTCTACAAAAAATGTTAAACCCCTGAAGAAGGAAATTTAAGAAGATATCAGATGATGGAAAGACCTCCCATGCTCATGGATTGGGAAAATTAATATAGTAAAAATGTCCATTGTACCCAAACTAATTTACAGACTGAATGCAATCCCAGTTAAAACCCCCAATAGTTTCTTCACAGGTTTGGAAAAAAATCCTTAATTTCATATGGAAATATAAAAGACCCCGAATAGCCAAAGCAACCCCTGATTGAAAAGAGCAATACAGGGGGGAACTCTATATGAGAATTCAAACTGTACTACAGGGCTATAGTCCTAAAAACAGCTTGATACTGGCACAAAAACAGACCAGTTGACCAATGGAACATACCTGAAGATGCAAACTTGAGCACATACAACTTTAGCCACCTCATATTTGACAAGGGGGCAAGAAGACACAATGGAAGAAAGACAGCATCTTCAGCAAGTGGTGTTGGCAAAACTGTATCAGCAATTGTAGAAGAATAAAGTTAAAACCCTACCTCTTGCCCTATACAAAAGTCAACTCCAAATGTATCAAAGACCTCTACATGCAAAGCAAAACTCTGACGGTAATAGAAGAAAGAGTTGGCAGTAGCCTACAAGAAACATAGGCATAGGAAAAACTTCTGAAATCAGACAGCAGCTGCACAGGAAATAAGGTCAACAACTGACAAATGGGACCTCATTAAACTCAAAACGTTCTGTACATCAAAGGAAACAATCAAGGAAGTGAAAAGAAAATCTGCAGAGTGGGAGCAAACCTTCACCACAGATACATCTGACAAAGCATTGATTTCCAGGATAGATAAACTACTCAAAAAAAAAAAAAAAAAGAAGAAAGAAAACAAATGACTCACTCAAAAGATGGAGCAAAGAGCTGAACAGAGAATTCACAAGTGAGTAATTAGTGATGGCTGAGAAACATCTTAAAAAGTGTTCAACATCTCAGTAATTAAGGAAATGCAAATTAAAACCACTTTATTATTATATTTCATTGTATCTGAAAGCAACCATGCTATTACAATCTGAATATATAAATGGGCTCTAGAATTATTCTACCACTTATACTCACACATTGTAATTACCATATGCAGACGGAGGATATGTAGTCATATTGCTTTTTAATTTTTTATTTATACTTTATATGTATGAAAGTACTGTCTGCATGCAGGTCTATGCACCCATGTCGTGCAATGTCACAGAAGTCAGAAGAGGGTGTTGGATTCTCCTGGAACTGGAGTTAAAGACGGTTCTCAGCTGCCACGTGAGTGCTGGGGATCGAACCCCAGTCCTCTGCAAGAGCATTAGTTGCTCTTAAGTGCTAGGCCATCTCTCCAGACCCATAGTCATATTCTAAAAAAAAGAATATAAATTTACACTACTTTATACCTGCATGCAAACTTACTGTTAAAATGTGAATCTCTAAATATGTTTTTTTTTGGGGGGGGTTAAATTTTTATTTATTTTTTTTTATTTTTAAGGGATTCTACAATATAATGACACAGTTGTTTGCAGATAACATTGATGTTACTCAGTATGTCATACAGTTAGGTAATTGGTGCATTTTGCAAGTATCTATGTCCAAATTTTGAACAACCCAAGGTTCCCATAGACCAGTTGGAGAAGCTTGTATGCACAGGCATGTTGATCAATCAGGACTCCAGACTATATTCCTGTAGTCTCATGATTCACCCCTATCTCTCCACAGCCCTTACAATCTACCACGCCTCCTCTTCCGCAGTTTGTTCCCTGGGCTTTGGGAAAGGGGCCACAAGTGGGTGAGAAGAAAAACATGTCTATGGAGTTGTCATTTTTGGATCCAGGTCTGTTCAGGTTAGTTTCCCTTCATGGATTGACACTTCCCAGTGATACCTATTTTAGTCATACTAACAAAGCACATGAGCTATTGGATGTACAGGCATTTAGCAGTACCACTTATAATGTGGCAACTAAGCTGTGAGCATAGACACAGATGCTTGGATGGTATGCTAATGCAAACCGTGTGGTTTCTCTAACAACGGGTGACAAGTTCTTATTTGTGCTTATAACATCGCTAACCACTAGAGGACATAAAGGCTTGTGGCATTCACTGTGAGTTCATTCTCCAAGGAGGAAGCTAAATAGCCAAATAGGAATTTTGGTGATATATATCTATATATATATTATAGACACTTGGCTGCCACTATGTTGCAACAGTATCTCCCAGGCTGTTGAGGTGTAGCTGATATTGAAGAGAGAGTCTTGCTTTTCTTCAGGGAGACCAATATTTTGTGCTCTATTGCTTTAGTGGCCTTTGGTCAGATCTCTCTAGCATTTTCAGAGGCCAGATGTATGCTAGCAAGTGACGTCTCATAACAATTTTTCAATGCTCACGCCAGGTCTTCTGACAACAGGGACCTTACTGCCTTTCTCCTTGCATATATCCCACTTTAGGCAAAAGGCCTTTATAAAATTTTGGGGGGGCGATTTTGAACCCCTAGCCAAATATATCTAGGCAGAATAATTCATTGCTTGTCAGAGCTTTCCTGTAGTTAGCATATTTTGGCTTAATTACCAACTTATAAACACTTTACTATTGAATTTGGCTCTAGATAAGAAATGATCCTTTCCCAGTCCTATGCTATTAATCATTAATACGTTGTGCCTGTTTTATAGAAATTACCACTGTATACAGATTGGCTCGAGTTTACAGTTAGTGGGAGTGGTTTCTTTACCATATGTTTTTCTTTTTTAAAAAAGGGGAGAGGTAGGAGGTTTCTCAGCATCTGGAAGGTATAGACTTCATTAGGTCCCATTATAACAGTCAACCCAATATTATTCATGAGAGATGCTCAGTGTCCGTAGTCAGGGTCTGAGGTTCCTACATTCCTTAATGTTCAGATGGGGTCAACCTCTCTGCTGGCATTTCCGCAGTTCCTCTGACAGCCATAAGTTGTAATTGTTTTCAGGAATTTAGGGTTTGGTGATTTTTACCTTTGGGAACATAAAATCTCTCCTCTATTGGTAGTTTCAAGATAGAAAATTGAAAATTTATCAATAGGATTGGAACACAGAAGTTTTTTCCATTTGTATCCCGAAGGAATAGTACTCATCTCCCACCTCCCTCTTTTTTTTTGGGTTTTTATTCTTTGACCTATTAGATGCCTTAAGTTATATTACACATCCCCATAAACAAGGAGCCAAGGCATAAGCTTTCATTAAATTTTACCCAACTGTTTATCATTTGACTGTATGGTTACTTATTTGGGAAGGGAATTAAGCTATAGTTCCTTTAAATTGTCCTACAGTAAGTAAAGTGTTATAATTGTGATTGTTGTGTATATTCAAAATAAAAATATACATTTAATATAACAAAAAATAAAAAAAAATTAAAAATAAAACAATTAACATGTTTATAGTCCCAATATTTCAGTTGTATGTCCAGCACCAAAACCACAACTAAAATTAAATAATGTAAACAATTCACTAAGCCTTTAAAATATCCTATACTTGGTGGATAAAAGCTTGGGCAAGTGAGTACCTGCAAATAAATTGGGTTACCCAATAAACATTTGCTCTTTAACACTAGTATGACGTGACAAACTGCGTTACTATTTGGGAAGGAAAGATTTAAGCTTAATTCCTTTAAATTGTCCTACAAGTAAAGTAAAGTGTTACACTGTGATGTGGTGTATTTCAGAAAAATATATAGCCCAACCCAATACTAACTAATAAAACAACTAGCATTTTCTATTCCCAGTTAGTTCAAATGTCCGTATCTAGCTCCTTTTTTTAGACAAGGCATCCTTCATATAAAACAATTTGCAACAGTTGTGCCACAGCCCACAGAGCCCAAGGCAATAAGCCTTAACCTTTATGGGGGGGGGGGCTTGTTCAATCAAGTTGATCAAATAAAGTGTCCAGATTTATATTGTTGTAGTTTTACCATTCACACCTATCGCAGCCCCCTACAATATACCACTCCCCATCTTACAGAGATTGTTCCTTAGGCTTAGAGTCGGGGGCACAGGTGGACAATAAGCACAACAGTCTACTTTTTCTCGGGAGATGTAATTTTGGACTCTAATCAGTTATGGCTGTTTCCTTCCATGGGCTGACTGATTGCCCAGTGACAGGCTTTCAATCCTACTAATGAAGCATACGTGATTTTATATATAATCTATATCTATCTATATATATATATATATATATATATATATTTAAACATTGCTAGTTACCATGGTAGTTTACTTTGGTACAGACAGATGTTTGGATGGTATGTGTTAATCCCTGGATTACTTTTTTTTTCCCTGGGAGAGATGACAAGGCCTTACTGTGGCATATAAATCTCCTAATCACTAAAAGGTATACGCTTGTGGGACATCCATGAGTTATCCCAAGGATGAGGGAGGAGCTACTAATCACATAAGTTGGGATATTTATAGACACATGGCTGCCACGCTGCACAGTATCTCCAAGCCATTGGGGTGTAGCTGATGTTGGTGGAGGAGTTTGCTTGACTCAAGAGACCAACATTTGTTTTATTGGTTCAGTGGCCTTTGGTAAACACTCTCTCCTGGTATTCCAGAGACCAACGTATACTTTGTAAGTGCGATCTCAATACAACCTCCCTGGTTACATCAGGTCATGAACCCAAACCTCGGAGCGGTTCATAGAAACAAACTTGGCAGCAGGAAACTACACGGACCTAGGTGTAGAAACGACTTCCTAAATCAGACAGCCACAGCTGCACAAGAACTAAGATCCACAATTGACAATGGGACCTCATTAAACTCAAAAGCTTCTGTACATCAAAAGGGGAAACAATAAAGGAAGAAAGAGAAAATCCACAGAGTGGGGAAGCAACCTTTACTGCAGTACCATCTGACAAAGCATTAATTTCCCGAGTATACAAAACTACTCACAAAAACAAAGAAAAAAAAAAATACATGAATCACTCAAAAGATGGAGCAAAGAGTCTGAACAGAGACTTCAACCAGGAGGAAAACTAGAGATGTTGAGACACATCTTAAACCACAACTGTTCCACGTCACTCTATTTCGGAAATGCAAATAAGGACCACTCTAAGATATCACCTCAACCCGATAAGACTGGCAGGATCAAGAAAACAATGATACCAAAGTTGCTGGAGAGGTTGTGGGGAAGGGGAACACTCACCATTGCTGGTGGGAATGTAAACTTGTTACAGCCACTCTGCGAAAGCAGTGTGGAGAACCCCTTGGAAGACTCAAAACTGAGCTTTGCCATTTGACCGGTCATACACTCCTAGGTTTGTACCCTCAAGACTCATCTTGCTGCAGCAATACATGCACAGCTATATTATTGCAGCTTGTTCACAATTGCAAAAGGCTGTGGACCCAACCCAAAGCCCCTCAACTGATGAGTGGATAGAAAAAATTTGGTACATTGTACACCCAATGGAGTTATATACAAGCATAAGAAGGTGATATGGAACTTTGCAGATAAATGGATGGCGCTGGACGGATTCTTCTGTGAAGGCACCCCAAATCACCGAACAACAAACGACGACGATGGTAATGGTTAATCCTCATTATGGGGATTGCTCGCCTCAATAACCCAGTTATTAATATATCTTGTGGCGAGGCTGCATATTAACAATAACCACAACAGAAAAGACTGCATCAGAAAAAAACTGACTGCAATGGTGAACCAGGATGGGTGGGAGGGGTGGGAGAGTGACAGGGTCTATATTCTATTAATGTATATTTATTTAAAAATTATTTGGTATTTTACTCAAAATTTATATAACAACTTTGGGAATAACATATACACATGTTTTGTCTATAATTTTTGTGTTATGTACTATTATCTTGTAACATTCTCTCTTTTCCGTAGGATAATTTAACTATTTAACTTGAGGATTTAAGTTTGCTTCCCAAAATTAACAACATGCACTCATCCCCCAAAAAAAAAAAATGGCCCAATTTGATGAACTTTTACACCTTGATCCCCTGCCTATAGGTATGTATCTAATCTGCCTTTTTGCGACTCATGGGTCAAAAAATAAATTAAAATTTTTAAAAAAGGGGAGACACAGTTTCCACATTAAAACCTTTTTGTTCAAAATACTTTCAATTTAATCTTAAGACTACCCATGGGAAAAGATTTGTATGATCCAACAGGTCAAAAACGTCCAACTCAAAGGGTGAGAAAGAAAGGATACAGCCTCCTGTCGTTAGGTGTACCAAGAAATACCAGCAGAGCAGTTCACCCATCTTAACACTAAAAGGAAGAAACGCCTCAGGTTGGCTACAGGCATCAAACATTTCTGAGGACCATAGGTGTAACATCTGTTTACCGTGAGTCCTAATGAATTCCTTCTCGGTGCAGCACAGTTTCAATACGAGAGACCTCCCTTAACCTCTTTTTCATAGAACAAAGAAAAACAGGGTGGTAATGAAGGCATCCCTTTAACAGTAAATTAGAGCTGATGTTATAGAAGTAATCTCTTATAAAAATGGAAAAACTGCTTCTCTAATTGACTAATATACATAATAACTGTAAAAAGGATTATTATCTATTCAGAAACAACTATCCTACTAACGTCTCTTTAATAGTTCATATAGTAATTACAGAGAGCACTTATAGCCCAATGGATTATTATGCCAAGGAGATGCTTACCCCAGGGGACCCAAGGCCCCCTCCCCCCAAAGGTTAAGTCTTCTTGCCTGTAAACAGGGACACCTGCAAGAAGAGATGTGGTAGTTACACCCTGCTGTCTAAATATGTTTAGGAATCAGCCTATCCTTTATTTTCAGAATTTTTACTTTTGACTTATGTGGGATGTGTCTATCGCACATTTTTTGGAAAATATAAAATAAAACATAAAAAAAAGAAGCTCTCGTCTCACTCTGATAAGGGAACTGGCTAGGATCAAGAAAACAAATTGAAATTGATACCAAGGGCTGGAGAAGTTGTGGGGAAAGGGGAAACTCATCCACTGCTGGTGGTTATGTAAATTCATACAACCCCATCTATGGAAAACATTGTGGAGATCCCTTCTTAAAAAAACTCAAAATTGACTTGCCACCTGACCCATCCTTACCACTCCTGGGTATACACCAACAAGACGCATCTTACTGCGAGAGCCCTCCACAGCCATGTTTGATTGCAGTTCTTCTTAATAATGGGCAAAGAGCTGGAAGTAACTCAAGTACCCCTCAACTAATGAATTGGATAGAGAAAATCTTGTACATCTACACAATGGGAGTTATGCCAGCAGTAGCAGTAAAGAAAGATGGCATGAAATTGCAGGTAAATGGATCAACTAGAAGATATCATGTTAAATGCAGTCCTAGTTGTAAGTCAAATGGAGCACATTACTGTTATATCCTGTTGTGATCTGAAAAAGAAATGTGCTCTTAATTGTGAACCCCCTTTAAAAGGTTCTAGAAACAAGCTTACTATTAATTTTCAAACTAAGAAACTTTAGTATATGGTTGGAGGGTAAGTATGCATAGTTTAGTGCAATATAAGATCAAAAAGGAATGAGGAAAATATTAGTTTGTCATGACATTATATATAGCATAGTATTTATTTTGGGGGAGTGCTTCTTAGCATTTATTATACAAGGCTTTCTTGAGCTTCTGGCCCACCATTTTCTTAAATACTATAAATACTTAAAATATCAGGCTGGTGTAACATAGCCTTTGTGGATGCTAAACAACCATACTTAATGCCTAATAATTTTGTCCAAGGGTCTTAAGGGGATACCTTTGTTCCTTGCCCCTCAGAGGTAACTAAGTCCCAGAGGACTATGACATATGGGGGCATCTCCTGAAATCTCCTGCAAATGTGGTCACCAGTCTTCCTATACAGGGATGTGTTGCGATCCACTAATGGAACTTCATCCAGTGTCCATTTTATAAAGAGGAAAGTCTGCTCATGCTTCATGCTTCAAAAAGGGACACCTGGTCTAGCAAGACCTGATTTGTCCTTGAGTGGATGAAACTGGTATTGAAAAACCAAAAGGCGTGTGCCCCCCCCCAAAACCTGAGTGACCCATGAGGCCTAAGTCCTCAAATGTCCTTGAGCAAAAAAAATCCTTGGTTAATCTTGACTAACCGTGTGGCCTTACTTAAAACCTCCAAAAAGGAATGTATAACCAGAAATATATAACTAGTAAGGCCTGCGAAATTATACTTCAGGTAATTAAAACTTGAGTTCTTAGTAAAAAGGCAAAAAGGTAAAAAAACAAAAAAAAAAAAAAAAAAAAAAAGAGCAAAGTTGTTTTGCCTGTCTTACCGGCAAGTGCAACTACCCTGTGGCTCCCACTGCTTCTGCTGTCCTTCGAAGACCTGAGGCACAGCTTTTCAACCTTCCAATATGGACTGAAGTCTCACATATTTCCAAGAATCATCCAAACTTTCAGGGCCAGATGGGGACTGTTGAGACATCCAACCTGTGGACTGAGCTTCTACTGGGGTTTCACCCTCTTTAGTGTATAGACTTCCATTATTAGACTACCGAGGCTGTATCATGGAGACCAGTACATGGATCAAGACAGGACGTGGTGCTTACTGGACCTCATTTGTGACCATGGTAAGGGAAATCCCCAGTGTGGAGCACAAGGGCAGAACTTATGATGAATTGGCATTGCCAAGAAGGAGCCTTCAAAGATGATAACTTTCAGCCAAATAAAAAAATCATAAGCCAAAGATGATAAAAATCTATGATATATGTGGCATGCATATGTTATATTTTGGTGTGATGCATATTGGAAGGAATAACAGCAAGAACATCATCATCATCATCAACAACAACAACAAAAAGACTGTGTCAAAGAGCTGACTGCAATGATTAACTTCTGCTTGAAAGAGTAAACTTCTGCATTGAGAGTATTGAGAGAGACTGAGAAAAAGATGAAAATCAAGTTTTGCAGACTGCATAAACTCTGGTGGGGTGGGGGGCAGAGAGGGGGGCACAGGAATAGATTTGATTTGAAATTTTGTATGAAATGCACAGAGCTTCAATAAAAATTTGGCTTTGAAAAAAATAAAAAATAAAAACATTTGCCATCATGTCCTGCAATTTACAATTGTTTAAACATAATCTGTTTCTGGTACCAGAGGCTGAGTTGTTGCTTAAACAGACCTGACCCAATTATATGGGGATGATTGTGGAAGGTTTGGGAGATTTGGACTGGAAAAGGCACTGAGCCTTTAGAGCTCAGTGAGATGTGCATTAATTTGGAATATAATTTAGACAATTACACAACTTAGACAATGGAGGCTGGCTTGTACAGATTCAATAGAAGCAAAAGCTATCTGTGCTGTTTCTATGATGCTTTGAATTGAGAGTCTGTAGATTCTTGTTGGGTGGGGCTGAAGAATCAGCCATGATTAAAAAGAGACCAGAACCACAGAAATAAAACTTCCAAGGTATGGGGACAATTAGTATTCCTCACTGGGGATGAAAAATCAGCTGTAGTAACAAGAGACCAGCTCCATTGTGATGAAATGTTCTGAGAAGTATTTCCCCTAGGTCATCACACAGAACCTGATTCCAGATGGGGCCAAGGCTCCATCTCAAGGTGGAAGCAGCACTTGGTAATGTGTAAGAGTCTTTTCCATGGTACTGCGTTTGAAGGTATGACAGGTTCCTGGAGAAGATGTGAGCTTGACAGCATCAGAGGTCTGGAAAAGCCAGTGGTGAAAGTACAGCCTCAGTTGAAGTGAAGAGTCCCAGGATTGAAGGGATCATGAAGAACTGTCAGAGGCCAGAAGAGCTCATTGCATTGTCAGAGGCCAGAAGAGCTCATTGCTTAAGGCAGAGCCTCAGTTTCAGTAGAGACCACAGCCTATGCCAAGATTTTGGGATAATCACCAAGGCAGCAGCAGGTGTGAAGAATAGCTGACCTGAGCCTACCTGTCAAGCTGTGTGTGCCTTGGACAGCAGAGTCAGAGAAATGGAGCTATGCAAGATGTTGAATGAATCCTACAAATCCATCCTTGAGCTACTTTGTTGGACTTAGTTTTACCTTTTTTATTTAATTATTTTGGCTGACATGTACAAATATAAAGTTGTACATATTTACGAGTTCACATGCTATTTCATGCATATATACATTGTTTAAAACTTAAAACTGCTGAACATGTCTAAGTCATTAAACACGTATAATTTCTTTGTGGTTAAAAATTCCACAATTCTGAACAAAATTACACAGTTCTTTCTTTGAGGCTTTTGAAGTGCATGCAATATCACATCTATATTGATTCTACTGTAAAATCGTACACCAAGCCATCATGCTGTATGTAACCAACTTGGTATTCATTCATCAGTTTCATCCACACACCCCTTCTTTTTTTTATTATGTTCAGATGTTCAGATTTTTTTCAATTCTGTATTACTCTAAAATATGGATATATACCTTTTGCCCATGTAGATTAATTGCCATGCCTGAAAGTAGGTGATAAGTTAATTTGATGGCTCATTAATATATTCACATTAAAACATCACAGTTGCTTTCAGATAGAAAGAAATATAACAATAACATTGTTCAGCTTTTCTTTCAATTGGGGGATTTGGTACTAGCATCCACATATGAGGGAAACCATTCCCCATTTGTTTTGGGTGGGACTGTGTTACTTCATTTAGAAAAATGGCTTCAGTGTCCCATATTTCTTGGTTCACTGAAGCAGATCGACAGTTGACAAATGGGACCTCATTAAACTCAAAAGCTTCTGTACATCAACTGAAACAATAAAGGAAGTGAGGAGAAGACCCACAGAGTGGGAGGAAACCTTCACAGCAGATACATCTGACAAAGCATTAATTTCCAGAGTATACAAGCTACTCAAAAAACAAAGAAGAAAGAAAACAAATGAATCACTCAAAAGATGGAGCAAAGATCTGAATAGAGACTTCACAGAGGAGGAATTAGAGATGGCTGAGAAACATCTTAAGAACTGTTCAACATCTCTGATAATTAAGGAAATGCA